>JAFIRS010002125.1:0-250917 GCA_018342105.1 Gonioctena quinquepunctata
CGTCCATCTTCAGTTCTTATGATGAAAATCATCTGAATTGAGGTAGAACTTGTGAGCATTTTCACATGGGTTATATGTTCCTGGTTCAAAGAATCACATTTATAATGATAGTTGAAATAATAGAAATTTCCCAACTTTGGTATATTTAAACTATTTTGAAAACTTTTGGATCAATTTGGCCAACGGCTTGATAGCCGTGGTAAGACAGCGTTTGCTGTCAAGTGTTACGGTGTGCATTGTTGTCAGATTTACAAATTTATGATTTGTGGTAATGAGATCATTCAAAATTTATGAAATTATATTCTATAAAATTCATAGAAACAGTGGGGCTTGTATGGTTGAGATAGACTTCAAAAGGAACTAAACAGTGAATTTTAAGTTTTGTTGCGAATTTGGTGGAATGGGAGAATCATAAGAGTTTTGAAACCAAGGACTTTTGGCAGATGCGATGTTGACAGATGCAAAACTGGGATTGGTGGCATGGACGAAGAAGGGCTGCTGGAGAAGAAGAATCAATTGATTATAATAATAATGATAAACTGGTAAAGAAACTTTCAAACTGCTTATGTTATAAGAATATCATCTCAACCCCTTCCGTTAGTCGTAAGAGGCAACTGAGTCATATAAAATAATTTCAAGATGAAATTCTTGATTGAAGTCCGGGACTCAAAGGGCTGCCTATTGGTTGTGTCAGAGGAAAACCCACAACACCATCAGAATTCAGATCATCAACATAGAAAACTACACATGCTCCCTGGGAGATGAGATAATCAATCTCAGAAAATACAAGGGAGTCATCGAAGAGGTGCCTACAATTGGAATAAGGGTGTTTGCAATATGCCGTATTGTCTCCGTTGGAAATGCTGCCACTATGAATAGATATGGCGTAGATATCATAGAGAGTAGTCATTCCATCCTGAGCAGAATTTTGGTCAAAATTTAATTTTTTTATGGTATAATTAATCACTTGTCCAATTTACTGCCATCGGTTGAAGAAACACTTTTTCAATGTATAACTATAATTTTTGAAAATGTTTGTAATTGAATCTTCTTTTTGAATTATCTTTCCATTCCACAATTCGAACAGTATAGGCTTGCATAGTCAGTCAACAGTTCAATGCATTGTGTTAAATTCACGACTTCGTTTTGCAACTCTGGAATAGAGATTGAAAGAACCCAGAACGGTTCAAAAGTAACGCAGCAGTAATTACAAAAAAAAACATCTCAATATAGACATCAGCTGACCGGCAAATGTATCCACAGTTTTGGAATTATGAGCTGACAGTTACCTTGTCCAAGAAATGAAAGCTTTTTGATCATCATTCACGATAGAAAAATCGTTTGGTGATGGATGAGTATCTGCTCTCGACTTGTTCAAATCTTCATGTGAACCTACGAGAAGGTATCTCAGAAAATCTTCCGAATCTGCTGGGGCGTTATAATCAAAGAAAGGAGCAACATTTCTGAATAGAAGGACGGAATGTGAAGTATCCACCATTTTCCGAGAAAATCAGCACTCCAGATATTCTCCATAAAAAATATCAAAAATTTTACTAGATCTCCTTTAATCCTCTATGTAGTATAGAATTCCAACACAACCTTGGTATTCGAAAGACACTGAAGATGGCGGCAGGCCGAGAGCGTTTGCTTAATATACAAATTTTACACGAAATATAGAATTTTAATTCTTCTTGATGGGAAATTATATACAGGGTGTCCCAAAATTCAACGTCAACCCTGCGAGAGCTGATTGGCTAGTTAATGATGAACCAGAATAACTAAATTTGACTTCAGTAAAAATAATAATAGTTTTTGAGGCACTACACTCATTGAAATGAATCAAAATATTCACCTACACTGACCGTTTCGGATGTCTCAGCTGCAAAAATGGTATTTTGTGTTTCTTTTTTTTGTCGAATATTATGGAAGAACTATGATATCAAATGTAACCGATTATTTTTCAAGTACGGTTCAGGTTCTCTCCCAAAATACTTCATTCTTTCACATATTCATCGACCATTATGTGAAGAATGTACAAGGCTAAGCTGGCTTATATATGATCTCAAAAATATAAATAATTGATGTTAAAAAAATTCTTTTTTTTTTTTCGAAATCCTATATTATTTCAAAATGAGAAGTTTTTGCAGTGAAATATACACTTACAGACTCTAGTGTCATACTCTAATTCGAGTATTAGTGACTAGTACGTTGTTTCAACATAATTAGGTCAAATTTGGGCGACAAAATAATAAATGACAGAAAACCGTAACCGTACTACAAAAATATTTGGTTACGTTTGATACCATAGTTGTCCTATAATACTGAACAAAAACCAGAATCATAAAATACTGCATTTGTAGCTGGGACAACAGAAACAGTGACTTAAGGTAATCATTTCAATTAATTTCAATAAGTGTCAATATCTTGAAAATTTTAACTTTAGTTATTCTAGTTGATCTTGAGCTGGTCAATCAGCCCCCACAGGGTTGAGGTTGGGTTTTTGGATCACCCTGTATATTTTTCTGCACAAGTGGTTTTTCATCAGATATTTTTCCTAGAATCCAGGAATGTCTCCACCATCCCTTCAATACTAAACGTATGCCTTCGGTATTCGTTATCAACCATTTGAACTGCCTCCATCATCATTTATATGCCATTATCACAATCATTAAACTTATGGAATCGTTTCACGACACGAAACAATTTCTAAAATAGATAAAACCTGTGAATTTTTACCCGTTCCTTAATGTGCTCATTGAAGTGGTTTTCTGCATCAGCTCCAAGCTACCGAAACGATTACCATTTTATTAATACAATAATTTCCCAGAAACCAAAATCAGTTTTCGTACAGTCATGCTCTAATTAGTTTGTACACGAAAATAACTTTTAATTATGAACATTACTGGAATTTCGGAAAGGAATTCGAACTGAATTTCGATGCAACTAAAATGTTGCCATTAATTATATGCGAGGCAAAAACAGTGCCGCAGAAATAAGAACTTATGGAAGAGGCTGATCTTTTTTCAGGGAATCTACACAAAATATGTAGAGGATATTTGATACAGATTTTTTGGCTAGAATAAACTTCAATAGTTTAAAAACTTCAGGGAAATGAGCAGGATATATCTAAAATGACATCAGCATGGTGTTTGATGTACAATAACCTACCTTTAATTAAAACATTGCCAAATACTGTTATTTTAGTTGTTTTTCTACAAACATGAAATAATGTTTGTAACAGTATTTATATATAATGTAATATTATACGAAGTAGAAAAACTCAGTCATCTCCACAATTTAATATTGCAATCGATTAGTATGTGATGGTGGATCAGTAAAAAAACCATCGATTAGTTCATGTTTCGAACCTCTATAGGCTCATCATCAGCTGAATGTAAAATTCTACAATAAAAGATCATTGTTCCAGATGTCGTTTGTTCCTTTTATATTGGTTAATGACTTTAGCCTCCCTGGAGTTGAAGAAAAAGGGAAATAATAATTGTTGATTGGAAAACTTTTTTTGTCGTTTGTTTTGAAAATCGTTGTCGTGATATATAATTAATGTTTTTACCCATAATTTTTCTTCTTTGTGGAGATGACTTTTAGTTTTTCCACTTCGTAAAATCATACCACTCCACTTTGAGATACAATGGACTTCTGTTACAGGTTTATAATGTAATGGCTATTACACCAAATAAACGTCTATTATATTCTTGATATGAAATTTGAAATAAAATGAAAGTCAGAAAACGAAAACCTGCTAACTACAATATAAATAAATAATAGTTTGAAAAAACTAAAAAACACGCTTTTATAGAAAAACAGACTCAAAAATAGAAAATAAGAAAAACATTTATTTTATTTAAAAAAAGCGTGGGGTGCATGATATCGCCTCGGTGTGTAATGTACTATATAATTATTGATACCATGCACCCCACGCTTTTTTTTAAATAAAATAAATTTTTTTCTTAATTTCTATTTTTTTCTATAAAAGCGTGTTTTTTAGTTTTTTCAAACTATTATTTATTTCCTACTTTTAGTGTGGTTCATTTATAAAAGCGTTTTTTAGTTTTTTTAACTTTTATTTTTATTATTTGTTTGTAAATTAAAAAATGGAATAATCTTATCAAATTAGGTAATCATAATCTCCGACCCCAAAAACCCCCACATACCAATTTTGAATAGAATCAGACCATAATCACAAAACTCGGCCGCCATTTTTGAGCCGCCATCTTGAATTTTCCAATTTTCACAGAAGAATCATAATATTCGACCCCAAAAACCCCACATACCAATTTTGAATAATCAAACCATAATCACAAAACTCGCCCCATTTTGGAGCCGCCATCTTGAATTTTTCAATTTTCACAAAAGAATCATAATATTCGACCCCAAAAACCTCCACATACCAATTTTGAATAGAATCAGACCATAATCACAAAACTCGTCCACCATTTTGGAGCCGCCATCTTGAATTTTTCAATTTTGACAAAAGAATCATAATCTCCAACCACGAAAACTCTCAGATACAAAACTTGAAGCTAATCGGACCATAATCACAAAACTCGGCCGCCATTTTGAAGCCGCCATATTGAATTTTTCAATTTTCACAAAAGAATCATGATATTTGACCCCAAAAACCTCCACATACCAATTTCGAATAGAATCAGACCATAATCACAGGACTCATTCACCATTTTGGAGCCGCCATCTCAAATTTTCAAATTTTGACATGAGAATCATAATCTCCGACCACAGAAACTTTCGGATACCAATTTTGAAGCGAATCGGACTATAATTACAAAACTCGTACGCCATATTGGAGCCGCCATTTTGTTTTTGCCCCACACAAAAATTTCTTAATGCATTGTCACCGGAATTATGTACACCTGCCAAATTTCAAATCATTCGGACGTCTGAAAGTGGGTCAAAATCGCACCCAAAGGAGTCGGTTACAAACAAACATACAAGTGAAGCTAATATAAAGCGTGTAAAAATAGGAATAAGAATGATGACCAATTTATTTTGAACTGCTATCTGTTTTTATTATAAGCTTTTATTTAACTTGCTTCGTTCGTAGCAAGTTAAATAAAATTCTGTGATTCTTTCCGGTTCAAAATTTGTAATCCATTTTTGGATCCGACATCCGATTGAGCTGAAAATTGGCAGGTGTTCCTAATTCCGGTGAAAAGCATTATGAAATTTTTGTTAGAGGAAAAAACAAAATGGCGGATCTAAGGTGGAGGACGAGTTCTGTGATTATATTACGATTTGATTCAAAATTGGTATGTGGGGGTTTTCGGGGACGGAGATTGTGAATTTTGTCAAAATAAAAAAATCAAGATGGCGGACGAGTTTTGTGATTATGGTCACATTCGATTCAAAATTGGTATGTGGGAGTTTTCGGGGTTGAAGATCATGAATTTTTTATCAAAATTTATGAAATCAAAATGGCGTCTTCAAGATGGCGGACTATCTCTGTGATTATGGTCCGATTTTATCCAAACTTTTTATGTCGGGGTTTTTGGGGTCGGAGATTATGAATTTTCAATTGGGGAGTTTTGTGATAAGGGTCCGATTCTATTGAAAATTTGTATGTGGGTTTCCTCGGAGTCGGAAATAACAAATTTTTTGTCAAAATTTATGAAATTGAAATGTCGGATCATGAAATTTTTGTTAGAGTAAACACAAAATGGCGCTCCAAGATGGCGGACGAGATTTAGGTATGGTGCGATTCGATTCAAAATTCGTATGTGGGGGTTTTCAGGGTTCAAGATTATTGAATTTTTCTTATAAATCAATGAAATCAAAATGGCGGCTCCAAGATGGCCGATAATTTGTGTGTTTATAGTCCGATTCTATTCAAAATTAGTATGTGGGTGTTTTCGGTGTCAGATATCATGAATTTTTTATCAAAACTCACAAAATCAAGATGGCGAGCATGTTTAGTAATTAAGGCCCGATTCGTTTCAGAATTGGTGAGTCGGGGTTTTTGGGGTCGGAGATTTTGAATTTAGTCGAGGATCATTGATTTTTAGTTAAAATTCATAAATTGAATATGGCAACTCCAAGATGGCGGGTGAGTTAATTTTTAGATGGTCTCCTCATTGAAAGACTAGATAGCTCAGAACTTACAGGAAAAAGGCCTCATAATAACGATGCTTTAATTAAAATGCCTAGATGCACAAAACAAAATAATTAATAATACACCTTTTAAAAGACAAGCTTTAATTCAAATGCACTAAAAGTAAAAAAATAATTGCTTTGGATGTGTGACGTAGGCCATTCCGTGAGTTAAAGATTCAAGAGCTTGTCGCGCAAAGTTTTCATTCCGAATACAAAAGCGACAAGCTTTTGAATCTATAATTTACGGAATACCAATTATTTTTTACTTTTAGTGCATTTCAATAAAAGTTTGTCTTTAAAAAAGTTTTTTATGTTTTTTTTTTCTTGTGATTCTTTCAAGTATTCACATCTCTCTCATTTATTATTCTAAGAAAATGGACCTAGTCACACGTCAGTAGTATTTATTGTCCGAAGTACAAGTTGCAAAAAATGACTAATGACTCTGCATATTCCCTGTAAAAGTTTTTTTGGAAAGAACAATTACAGTTTGAATAAAAGGAAAATATGATTTATACAAATATCGATTTTGGACAGAGACAACACACATTTAGAGGAAAAATGTGACACACTGTCGGTTAATTTATTTTTTAGGGCAGTGCAAAATATATCATCTTAATTCTCATGAAATGCTGTCTTTGTGGTTTCCCCACCGACAAAAAATGTGATCTGGCATAGAAATTAATGTGAATGACAAGACACTTTCTCGTGTTGATGAGTGCAAATATTTGGGGCTCACATTAGATCACTGTCTGAATTGGAAGAGTATAAATTATAATGTATTTCAAAATTATGTTATCTTGCGTATTTGATACGGAATTTCAAGACTATTTAATAAGATGTTATCATGTACCCACTTTAGAAATCAGACCTTTGGGATAGTTTTACTTTGACTGCAAATGTTGTAATTGTCCACAAAATCAAACGAATTTTAGCAGAAGCGTTAAACAGCAAACATTTTGCAAGATTTTTTAATGTTATAAAATGTATTCACTTTCGAATCTTGTGTTTGTATTTATATATCGAATCCTATAGATATAATTCATCGGCTAATTCTGCTTCCTATTTGGAATCAAAATATCCTGCTCAATTGGAAAGAACTGATATAATTCACATTGTTTTCGAAGAAATCTACTTGCTTCTATCGGATCATAACTCATAACACAGTATCTAATTGCACCTCAATATAACTTTACATTCATGTTTAGTTCATTTATCTTTTTTTTATTCTATATGCCTACATTTTCATATGATATTCACTATTCCAATAAATTTTATATGTCAACTGGAAAATGGAGATTATTATTATTGAAATTCCTTATGGAAATTGGCCACAGACAATTTAGTTTCGAAATCTCATATGTTTTTTAACAAAAAAAAAACATGTTATACCATTGGCACAACCAAAACGAAACGGTACTGTGATATGAATGAGAATGGAAATCAGTACCCATTATGTGAATGTATATTTCGCAAGAACAAAGACACTCAGGCGTGAGGAAGCTAACAACCGGAGAACATAATACATTGAGTTGCTTTAATGGGATTTTTTATGAGCAGAAATTATTTTCGGTAGTGAAGTGGTTGAACTACTACTGGCATATTATTTGAATAAAGACTCAATCGATTTTCATAAATTGGATTTTCTAGTTTTGACTCACATATCGGAAACCATGCTTGATTTAATGTTATAATTTTGATATTTTATGTTTTACAGAAGAAAATTGGGTCCCAAAAAAACAGAAATGTACTAGAAATTATTCACTATGGAAAAGTTAACATTGTGTGAACGTTCTCTCGGCATTTAAGAACGAATAAGCTCTATCAAAAGTGAAATTTATCACCAATTCATCAATATTCAGGAATAGTTCAAATTAAAATGAGTAATCCATAAAAAATCGAAAAGACTACAAGGGTTTCTTGTTGTCAGATATATTTTTTTGTAGAATTCCGAAATCAATTGTTTCTTTGTAGTTCGCCCTTCCAGATGATATCATCATAACTGAAAACATATTTGCAGGTACCAAACTTTCCAACACCAAAACGTTCAGATAAATGCCCAATAAAATTTGAAAAGTTTTTCAACCGCCACATTTCTACCGTGACCGAAAATACGGTTAAGACAGTGACAGGTGCATATAGGAAAAACGGAACAGTAAAAATGTTTAGATACAAATGTATCATTACACCGACATTGAAGATAAACTATGTTATACAGTTTAGTGTTCGGAAGAAACTGGAGGAGTAAATAAATATGTTCCAAGTAAAAGCTAATAATCTTCGATATTAGAATTTTGTATCGAATACCATGAAGTAACAACAATGTTGCAAAATTATTGCAAGGGAATGGTATCTTTTTTTTGTTATCTCTGTAATATGAAAACAGAAATGTAGAATGTTTCAGGTAACAATTGGGTCAATATATAACTCATCTTTCAATTAGGTAATCGAGTTCATGACATCGATTAATATAGTCTGTTTGGGAATGCGTTAGTAGCTTGCTTGCGGTATTTTCGTTTTCTGAAATCTTCCAAAGGAATAATATATTTCACTTCCTCACAAGTTTTGATAATAAAAAGAGAAATAGTAAAGTATTCAAAAAATAATTTTACAAATCTGGGGTTCCTTGCTATTGAAATGCTGAACTAATTCCTCTTCGTTTATTTACACTTTTCAAGAAAAAACAAAGAATTTAAAGAATGAATTAAATAGCAGATTTTGAAATTATATAAACTTTTGATATTGAGTAATTCATTGGGTTTTCATTGATGGTTCAAGATACTGGTATCTGAATATACGTTTTATTATTCTGTTTTGTATTGCTTGCAATGGTTTATAATGTTCTGATTTGCAGTTCCCCAGAGTGATATAATGTATTTTAATACCGCCGGGACACACAGGAACCGTTTGTTATACACAAATGGGACCCACCACGTAAATGGCTCCACAACTTTCCGAACAAGTACCAGGATGGACAAGAAAAATCTCGACCCAAATGCCGTTTTGCCGAAATTTCTGCCTTTAGTTTATCAAGTAATGAATCGTTCTTGCTCTTGTAATGTTTTTCCCTTTTTTAAGATAATCGATTGAGAAAACTCCATGACTATCCCAAAAAGCAGTCGCCATCACTTTCCCAGCCGAAAATAGAGTTTTGGTTACTTTGGAGCTAATTCTCCTTTCGCAGTCCACTGTAATGATGGTATCTTTGTTTCTGAGGTATAATGGTATATCCAAGTTTGAGCTACAGTAATTAATCGGGGCTAAAACTCAGATTTATTGCTCCTGAACAGCGACAATAAAGCGTTTTAGGACTAACGTGAGGAAATCCGGCACCCTAAGCGCAGACACCTTTCTCATGCCTAATTCTACATGCAATATGTGACAAACATGTTCTTTGGACACATTCATAGCAGCTGCTATCTCTCGCGCTTTAATTCGACGGTCGGTGAACTTGTTGAAAGTGGTTGCAGTTTTTGGACGTCCCGAACGTTCAGCGTCTCCCCATTTCACGGTTGATGGTGCAGATTCACCGTACACGTCCAACTCGTCTTTGATTTGCTTAGGCGTATTGCCTTTCAAAAACAAATATTTAATGAGAGCTCGATACTCGATTTTTTTAATTTTCACAAAAACACTCACATCGACTCACTCAAACTATTGTCAAACAACAACTGCGCGTATTAAGTGGCTGTTATTTCAGTGATTAACTTTCAAAAGATGCGCAAATACATTCCTTAGCTATTGTTGCCTAGTGCTGCCATCTTCATGGAAACTTTTCAGACTACCCTCGTGTATATGAAATAGAGCTTATGCGTTTCTGAGTGGCGAACATTTTCGCCTAATTTACCTACCAGATCAGTAGGGGTTAATGATAATGCGTCTTATCCTAATTTACAAGTAAATATTTATTTGTACATTATGATAAGGCGCATTATCATTAACCACTACTGATCTGGGAGGTGAATTAGGTAAAAATTTCCTTCACTCAGAAAGAAATAAGCTCTACATTGTAGAGACTGTGAGATGTACATTGGCCAAATAAATAGAAGAATCAGCATTTGCACCCAAACTATCTATAAGAAATAAAGAATCCACATTTTCGCTGTTTCAAAACGTACTAACGACAGGACACACAATTGATTTTGGAGATAAAGGAGGTACAAAAATGTATATTCAAGAATACTGAAAACTAAAAAGTTACTAGTTATGGCAAAGAAAGTGATTTTCACTCTGAGGTAGTCAGTTAGGAATGAAAAAAGAGTTTTCCCACCCTGTACGTATCCTGTAAGGTACAAAGCTTGGACACATTTATTGGTTCCTTCAAAGGATATACAAGAAATAACGCAACTTTTACTTATCACACCTCTGTCGTGAACATCTTGCATATAACGGAATCTCAATACTTGAATTTTTTTGGTCATTTCCGCTTCGTTTGTAGCTTCTGGGTTACCAACCTGTTCGGTTTTGAGTATAACATTGAAATTCATGAAAAACAGTCTAAGGCTATACGATTAACTGTATACTAATGAATTCGTGCTTACAAGAATGCACAATTTAATAAAAGTTGCAGATGACTGGTATTTTATAACGTCTAGTCAGTTTGTACGAATATATTAGTGAATATATAAATTCCGTCGCAGACTCTGCATACCGGATGGCCATGAGATATTTAGTCGAGCGCCACAGTAACTATTGGCTGAGAAAATTGAATTTCTCGTAATATTCGAACAAATCATATATCTGGATAATCCTATTTTCTGAATTTTTCCAAAGTGTCATTCAACTACGAAGACGTAGAAGGGCCAACAACAAAATATTTTTCAAAAACACTTTGAACTGACAATTGTCACTTTCAAAAACATTTGGAATTGCCACTTTTAACTGACAAAGAGGCATTGCCAAATGTGAACCGACAAAGGGGCAATTTCAAATGTTTTTGAAATTGTCACTTCAAAGTGACAATTGCCAGTTCAAAGTGGCAATTCCAAATGTTTTTAAAAGAGACAATTGTCACTTCAAAGTGACAATTTTTTCAAAATATTTTGTTGTTTGCCCTTCTACACCTTCGTATTTACCTTTTGTGATAATTGAAATAAATCACCAAAATAGTATTTCTCATACATAAATTTCTCAAATATATAAAATAATAGCCACCCTTTTCATTGCATTGAATTCAATATTCAAAATTTTCTCTGAAAGATTTTTTTTATTTAATATTTAAATTAAATAATATATATATATATATATATATATTTTATATATATATATATATATATATATATATATATTGTTATGTTTAGAAGTACGTGTTAGATGTTCAAAGAGATAAAATAAAAATAAAAAATTGAAAAAGCACATTTTTTTTTTCATATTTAGTAATTTATGCTATGTTATTTTGCAGTTTTTCTAAGGATTCTACCGCTTTTCTGAAACCTTATATAATATTAGTCGATACCTATGTTTGGAATAAACAAGTTTTCAACATTTCAAGCAATTGACATAATTTATAAAATTATAGAAATCAAAATTTACTAATATATTTTGGGGCACAAGCAGACAACAAAATTTTAGAGTTAGAACATTCTGTATATGGAATTAGATCCGAACACAATAGCCAATGAAATTCCAGGAAAATCTTGATGCAAAATTATGAATATTGAAAATATGAAAAGCAGAAAACGTCAAAAATGATTTTTTATATATCATGTATATAGTATGTGAGGTATTTAGAAACGATTAGTAAATAAAAACTGTCAAATAAACGGAAATAATGGAAAGTGCAACAAAAAAGCGCATGTCAATCAAACATTTGAGAAGAAAACAAAGAATGTGTTGTATCAAGGGAAAAAAATCAACAAGCAAGAGGATTGAGAAAAAATAATTTTGGAAGAACCAACTCAAGAAGTTTGAATTTGAAAAATCAATCATATTTTTGTTACAAAACAGTTATTTGCTAATACAACAAGAACTGTAGCTGATAAAAAACCCAGATGCAGAATGAATCTTACGTTTTCATTTGAGACATATACGAGGGCGAATTCACAATCAACAAAGGAGCTGCAGACTGAAACAGCAGTTTCCAGGAACGGGAGAGCGATCCGAGACACTGAATATTTTCGTTTCACGAAGCCATAGGTACTTTGAACCATTAAAAGTTACTAAACTCAGTGCATTTCAAAAATAAACCTTTTAAGAATCCTTTCGATAGAACACTTTCATGAATTAGGATATGGACTACCACACCTACAAAAAAAGGTTACAGTTCCCTTTTTATTATCGCATGACTTCACTTTTCATGTATATTTTGCTATGAAGCACTAATTTAAGTTAATTATCGCAGAATAGGTAACAGTAAGCCTTCCTGAATAAAGGAAATTATTATTTTGATAAATTTCTGCATTATTTTCAATCATTGAGAAACTGACATCAAGAACTACCTGAGGGCTCCACAGTAGAACTGATTCCTGAGATTCCATAGGCGTACCGATTGAGTTAGCTGAGGTTAAGAGAATAAGGTAAAAGAACCAATGAGAAAAAGGTAAAATACTTAGCCGGGCATTTGAAATAGTTATATGGGTATTTTTTTATGAACATATTGAATTAAATTCAAAGGGCAACAAGCTAAAAAGATTTGAAAATAGTAAAACAATTTGTAAAAAAAATATTTTTTTGTTATGATGTCTGATTGTGAAAATAAATAGATAAATACATAAAATAAAAATATAAACCGCAATCACCGCATCATAACAATATATATATATATATATATATATATATATATATATATATATATATAATCATTTCTTTTCTATACTTATACAAAATATTTCCATTGAGTAGTATGGAGAATAATTTTTTGGCATCAATTTAAAAACGGTTAATCAGGCTTACTCAGACAGTGGTACATACTTTCTTTCACTGGAGATTTGGATATCAGAAATAAATATAATAAAAAGTGTTTTTAATTTCATGAAATTACCGACGTTTATTTGAATACTTCTTCAGGTCCAAATCTATACTTTATTATGAAATTGTTCGAGCATCACGCAAAAACTACTGGACCCATTTCGATGAAAGCGGGAACTGGAGATATAATGATGAAACCACATTTTTTCACCACCGACTGTAACCATAATTAGGATAACTGGATAACAGGAAACGGGATAATGGGAAACAGGAAAAGCCCCGGGCATGAGCTATATGGTACAACACAAAGAAAACAGAGAAAAAAATACAAATTCTACGCGGACGAAGTCGCGGGTACCATATATACATAAATCACATGTTTTGACAGAGTTTTTCCATGATGACTGAGGGAGATTTTCGACATTCCATCCCTAAAGGGGTGAAAAGGAGGATGAGAAGGGGGGTGAATGTGAAAGTACCGTTAGTTTTGAGCCTAGTTTTGGAAATTGCTATTTTGTCTTTTTTTTCAATCAAAGAACACGTATGTCAGGGTTTTTGAAAATTCATCCGTAAAGGGGTTAAAATAGGGGTTTATATAGAAGTCCGTTTTTTTTTTTGGGGTTTTGTAAATTCAACCCCTAGGGGGGTGAAATGGGCGGTAAATGGGGATTGAAGCTTCGTATGGGGGTTCTGTTAGTTTTCAAGTGAGGGTCCTGCAAATTCATATTTGAGATCTTTGTTGGCATGAGGGTTCCGTTAGTTTTCAAGTAAAAATTGGTAACTGAGGTCATTGTTACCAATAAGGAAATAAGTGCTTCAGTGTTTTTATAAATTAAATTCTTAAAGGGATGAAATGTGGAATAAACATTTCCATAGGGGTTCCGGTGGTTCATGAAAATTGATGTTTTGGCTCCCTGTTGCAAATGAATAAATCGTGGTCTACCCTGTCCCTAAAGGAGTGAACAGTGGTTCGTGAATTTATATTAGTCGTCTCAAAGCATTACATTCGTTGTCAAATCAATTATGCCAGCCAAACGACATAATAGGATACAAGAATAACGGGAAACAGGATAACTGAAAACGACATGACGGGATAACGTGATAACGGAAAACGGGATAATGGGAAGCTATACATATATAATCACGTGTTCTGGCTGACGACCAACGTCCAGACCAAACCAATGGACCTTACCAGCGTATCTCCATGATGACATAGATTTTTGATATTCCACCCTACAGGAAAGAAGAGAAATTATGGGTGTGAAGGGATGGGCGGTGAAAGAATAAAGAACACGTATGTCAAGGTATTTGAAAATTCAATCCTGAAGGGTTTAAAATTTGAATTGGAGTACCGTTAGTTGGGATCATAGAAATTGGTGTTTGAGGTCTTTGTTACAAATAAAGAAATACGTTTTTGAAAATTCAACCCCTAGGGGGTAAAATTGGGGCTAAATGGAAACTTGTTTGTATGGGGGTTCTGTTGGTTTTTTAGTTAAGGTCACACACATTGGTATTTGAGGTCTTTGTTGAAAAAACGTGTTGCAGTGTTCTTATTCAACCCCTGAAAGGGTGGAATGTGGGGGGGGATGTTTACGGGGGTTTCGTTAGATTTTGAGGTAGGGTCATGAAAATTGATGTCAGAAATTAATAAATCGTGTTCAACCCTATTTGGAAATTCCGTCCCTAGCTGTTGATAAATTTCTAATAGACGTCACAAAGCATTAATTCCGATGTCAAATCAATTATGTCACATGAACGAAATAACGGGATAACGGGAAACGAGATAACGGGATATCGGGAAACAGGATAACGGGAAGCGGCCAAATACACAAGCATAAGCTAGAGGATATAACACAAAGAAAAACATAGGAAAAACAAACAATTTTACGCGGACGAAGTCGCGGGTACCAGCTAGTTTGCATTACACCGATTGTAATTTTTTTTTCAACAAATACAATATTCTTGAAAACTGTATATATAGTACGAATCTACAAGATAATAAAACTGAGGAATTGACAAGTAGAAAACTACTTCCACAACAATTTCTGCGATTTATTCTTGCACATGAAATTCAGGACAAATATTTGAATATTTTATGTCAAGATATTTCAATATTTAAAGGAACGTAGTATTTTACGTTATGTCTCTTTTCCACAAAGTATGGATTCAGTATATTTTCACTGCATCCTCAAGTGGGACTCGAACCCACAACTTTATGTTTTCCGGACATACACTCTCACCACTGAGCTATCGAGGCTATAGGAATCGACACACACTCGCGAACATTTTACTTCCATAATTTAATGTGAATGTTGGAATGAATCGTAAATCGAATATACTTATCGATGGCCGTCGAGACCCGATACCTATTCACCCAACATCATCGTCGAATTGACGATTTCAGTTGAAGATCTAGAAAGATGATCTCTAACCACTCCTAAGATTTAGCCAAATGTATAATGTGAAAGTGGGAAATTATTTCCGAGAGAAATTATGACGAAGGAATTTGTGGCATAATGGACAGATTATTAAATTACAGAAAAAAGCATCCTCAAGTGGGACTCGAACCCACAACCTTATGTTTTCCAGACATACACTCTTACCACTGAGCTATCGAGGCTATAGGAATCGACACACACTCTCGAACACTTCACTTCCATAATTTAATGTGAATGTTGGAATGAATCGAAAGTACTTATCAATGGATGTCGAGACCCGATACCTATTCACATCATCGTCGAATTGACGATTTCAGTAGAAGATCTAGGAAGATGATCCCCAACCACTGATAAGATTTAGCCAAATATATAATGTGAATAGGTATCGGGTCTCGACGGCCATTGATAAGTACATTCAATTTTCGATTCATTCCAACATTCACATTAAATTATGGAAGTAAAGTGTTCGCGAGTGTGTGTCGATTTCTATAGCCTCGATAGCTCAGTGGTAAGAGTGTATGTCCGGAAAACTTAAGGTTGTGGGTTCGAGTCCCACTTGAGGATGCTTTTTTCCTGTAATTTAATAATCTGTCCATTATGCCACAAATTCCTCCTTCATAATAAATAGTTGTATATGTCCCAACTGGGAAACACTGGTCGCTTACTTTCATCAGCCTGTAGAGACTAGGCCGAACTAATCTCAGTGGCCAACGTCATCAAATTCGAGTGATGTATGATTTTCATAATGTCAGCTTCCTTCTCATCAAATCGTTTATCAGAATAACTGTGTCATACATCATGTTGCTTTCATTAGAACTTTTGAGATTCCATGCGTAAATGCTGCCGTCGAAGGCCGAAGTTACCATCACGGTTTATTTCTCTAACCACTCGATCTTTTTTACCCAGTTTGAATGTTTATGTGAGGTGCTCATAGAAGTATTCAGTTTCCTGATGTCCAATATTTTGATTAAGGGTATCGTCAGAAAATGTTTATCATTAAGGAATCGCACAATTCACACAATTCTGATGAGCTTCATCCACTGAACTAATGCGTCTTTGGTTGGCGGCATCAACCTGTTTTCCTCCGCACGCCGGAACAAGTAGTTTCTCATCAAGGCTGAATTCTAGATTGAAATTGCCCCGCAAATGGGATGTTGTTTCTCTTTCTGATTCTCTGATTTCATATTATTTGAAATTATGGTATAATTTGTAAGCAATATGATCGTCATATCCTAGGTATTTTTGGAATCTAATAATTCCAATAATGATCTTTTATCTAGCAGGTTCAGGAAACTGGGTTCATATTTTCCATTGCTGCATGTTCTTTTTGGTAAACACTCACTTCATGAAGTCATAATTTATATCGATGATGAAATGTTTATCACATTTTTCTATAAATATTACTAGGATGTTTCAAATAATCACCCCGCATGCTGCACGTTTCGAAAAGAACAATTTACTCAAATGAGATCGTTGAAGTCGCCAAAAACAAGTATACAGTAAGAATATAAGTATTTTCGAACAACAAAATGCGGTTGTTCGTCCATCTTGAATGACAGAAGTTCATTTCTCTCCAAATTACTTAACTCATTATAGTCTCTTTTCAGAATTTGAGAAATCAATGAAAAAATCTACCTTTCGAACTGGCTACGACATCGGTTTTTTTAACACGCTATGTATGTATGTATGTACCTATGTATGTATGTACCTATGTATGTATGTACCACTATGTATGTATGTATGTACCTATGTATGAATGTATGTATATATGTAACGGAATCTTGGAAATTAATTTTCATCCAGCTTCCAGACGTCTGAAATGTTTGAAATTTTGCTCACGTATTAAGAACCGATAACAATTTCATAGCTATAATCTGATATTTTCAGAAAAAAATACAAATTACAAAGATATGGTGCACGCGCAGGTTGGTCACAACACATTCGCCAAAATTTAGTAAACATTTCAATCCCATGTGGATGAATCAATCGAAGAGTTTTTCTCCAGTAATCTTTTTCAGTCGTTTGTAGCAATAATGATATTAGAAAAATCGAAGTGCAGTCTTTTTACAACAAAAGTTCAATATAAATTGAAACAGAAAATGGTAGATCACAGGGGAAAAACAACTACTTTCCTGGCAAATACCACGCAGAACGTTGAATGATATTCACCTGAAAATCCATGCATACCTCCATATAAATGGACATTGAATGCAAATGTTTCTTTCTGATAAGCTCCATTATGTTTGATTTATGTCGTGTTCGCCTAACAATCCGCATACCGGTTTCAGGCTTTTTGGCCCTCATCAGTACGGAGTAGTCACCAGCCAGATGTCCGAAGAGCTCTGACCGAAACGAGACACAACATAAACAGAACCATCATCGAGTCTATAACCCCTATAGGTACGCCGGAAAAGAAAACTTTTAACTGGCGGTACCTAGTGACAGAAAGAAACACTCCAAAAATCTCCCACCTCGATAGGTTTCTAAATAAAAGATTCCTTCTCAGAGTGCAGTATTCTTCACAACAAAAGTTCAATATAAATTGAACCAGAAAATGGTAGATCACAGGGGAAAAACAACTTCTTTCCTGGCAAATACCACGCAGAACGTTGAATGATATTCACCTGAAAATCCATGCATACCTCCATATAAATGGACATTGAATGCAAATGTTTCTTTCTGATAAGCTCGATTATGTTTAATTTATGTCGTGTTCGCCTATCAATCCGCATACCGGTTTCAGGCTTTCTGGCCCTCATCGGTACGGAGTGTGTGATCTACCATTTTGTGGTTCAATTTATATTGAACTTTTGTTGTGAAGAAGACTGCACTTCGATTTTTCTATTTTTATTCCACTTCACATGGCGTTTATCTTTCACTATAATGATATTAATGAAACTGATCACCTCACGCTTTTTTACATAAGGGAAAATTTGTTAATCAATAATTTTTATTCTTATTATTTTTAACTTTTCAGTCCATATGGCTACATAAGCGTGTTTTTTTTAGTTTTTTCAGACTGTAATTTCATTTTAATCCACATCTAAGCCATCTTGAAATTCCATATATTCTCTCCTCTGAGAATTTCAATGAAACACCTGACACATAGTATCATAGCATTTTCTTTAGTATTGAATATTTGTCCAGTGTAGCTTGCTTTCTAGTTCTGTTCGGATCGTACTACCATCTCTGGTGATTCTCGCATGTAACATAAATAAAAAAGTCATGTACGCGCAGTATGGATTGAATTGTAGTATGTCTGTGATTTCTTCAGATAATGGTAATGATGGCCGTTGAAATATCTATCATACATGCCGATGTTATCTCGTAGACAAGATTCTTCAAGACACGACTATTTAAATAGTGTTTATGGCTATTTCAATTATTTATGAAGGTCTTTCTGAGATAACTGAGTGCAGTACAAGTATATGAAATTCAGTTATTGAACATTTGCTGCAAACGATACTGTATCCAATACAACGACGAAAAAAATATTGTTGATGTAAATTTAAGAAATAACTTTTCATTGAAGATGTTGAAAAAATGTTCTGAGAATTATTCTGGAATAGTGATAGTTGAATTATGAAATCAACAAATTGAATAATTCTCCTTATCCTAGGGTACACTAATACGATTATCTATCATTGCCTTCATAAATATTGAAAGTTTAAGTGTATGAATGTATGCATTGTTTAGTTCAAATGTTGCAAGTGCATTTTGACCCACTTATAGTTGTCCGATTAACATAAAATTTGTCAGTGACAATGCTTTATGGAATTTCCGCTAGAGAGAAAACAAAATGGCGGCTCCGATATGGCGGACGAGTTTTGTGTCAAAAATGGTATGTGGGGGTTTTCAGGAACAAAGATCACGAATTTTGTGGTTATAGCCTGATTTCAATAAAAATTGGTATGTATGGGTTTTTGGGGTCGTAGATCATGATTTTTATGTCGGAATCCATGAATTCGGAATGGCGGCTCCAATATGGAAATGCTTGCCGCTTGCCGCGAATATAAAATAGGTATTCTTGCGCGACAAGATTTTGAATCTGCTACTCACAGAATAACCCAGGTCAAACAATTAGGGTAAATATTTGTATAAAAGATTGTCTTAATATTTTTTTTCATTTTTATTTATAATGATGGTGCATATTGAACAATTCCTTTGTTTCTTGAGTGTTTTGCTAACGTAATTTTTTGTATTTCTTTGGGGATTTCTCGTAGTGGATCTTATTGTCTGTGATATGCGTTGATTGATAATGTGGAAGAGAAACATGAGTAGGTAGGTGCAGCTAAAAGACCCTCAACTACAGATATAATCCCAGGCAGTGAATTCTTTATTGGCAATGGATTTTTAGCGAGAGATATCCTTCACGTACTAGATACAACTATGTTACTTGTGAACAGTTACTATTCCAGCAACAAAAGGTACATTCCAGCAACAAAAGGTACATTCCTAAGATGAAAATTAAAAAAGAACATGGCCGTCGTTCACAGTCCATACTACGATTGTCCCCGAAACCGTTCGAGTCGAGCACTCCCTACTTGTCACTCGGGTTATACAGGGTGATCGTGTGTACCATCGGGTTTTTTCATAATGAAAACGTCCAGGAATGCTTGATGGTTTTCTTTCTCAATTTCCTTAGGCAAAGATGGATTTTATTGGGACAATCGGTTGCAACACCCCTTACTTCTGAACCCCAGATTTTAAATTATATGATTCAAATTTAAAAAGGTGAAATCACTTTGCCGATAGGCTGCTCAGATGGATACGGTTAGGCCGTGAGTAAGGTTCAATTAATGACTTTTCCTAGTTAATCAAATTTGTCCACTAAAAAAATTATACATTAATTAACTTGACTAGTTCAAGAGTTGGGCGCCAGACTTGCTAAAGACAAAAGTCAAAGATAAATAAAATTAAATAAATGTTACCTAGCTTGTATGGGAAGGCAAATAAATATGCAATAAATCAACTTAACAAATTTATTCCAATTGGAATTTTGAACAAGATAAAAAAAATTAACAAATACTAGAAGAGTATTGAACTTCTCTTAAAAGAATGGAAAAATTACATAAAAAGAAACCAGTAATTTTGACTCTGATCAAAATTCGAACATTTACACCTATGATTCCTCCAGTTGTTGGTCACGAATATACCTTCGGAGATCTTGAGCGAGATAGATGAAGGCTAGTTTCTTGAAGCTGGTCTCAGCGGTTCTAGGAGGAACTTGGTTTCAGCGGTTACGATGAAGATGGTCTTGGGTGGTTCGATAGTTGATTTCAGACCCCCTTATCGGCGTGAATTTAGTTGATCTTCACGGACCAGTGCTGATATTGATGTGCTGTAAGACCTCCCAGGCTACTAGTCCTTCCGTCTCCGTAGATGGGTTCCCTCCGTGGTATATATCATGCGAAGAAGATGATAGGAATCAATATATGTACAAAAAGGGGAGAACGAAGGATATCCTTTGAACCTCAAGTTTTATGTTTCAAATTTTAATCGAGAGTCAAAAGATAGATGCAAATGATAGCATACAATAAAAATCTCAGTCTATATGAAAGACTGGAAAGTTACAGTGAAAGAACAAAGATAATAAATAGCAATCCAATCTGCTATTCTGGAGTTAAATTTATAAGTTAATTTTAATAATTAAAAAAATATTAAAATGAACAAAATTTAAAACCAAAAAAAAATAACCTCACCCAAAAAAATTTTGAAAAATAAGTTTTGATAAGGTGATTTTATAACCAGAAGGGTAAAAAAATTTAATAAGGAAAGGTATTCCAAAAGAAATATAAAAATTTCCTTGAAATTTTACCAGAGAAAAAATATAGTATTTTAAAGCAAAATACTATACAATTGCCAGAGAAAAAATCTACTATTTTTAAGCTAAATATTTAAAGGTTGCCAGTACAAAAATATACTATTTTAAAGCAAATGCCAAAGGAAAATATAGCGTTATAACCAAAATACTCTAGTAAGCTACAAAAAAAATATAGGGTTTCTGAACCAAGATAATAATCAGAGTAAAAGTATACTCTTCAGCCAAGATAAGAAGAGAGAGACACACGTCTTTCAGTGAGCACGACTCTCTTAGATGGAGATAAAGTGAAATAATTCTTTTTATTGAAGAATTTCCAAAGATTAACCGAAGAGGGAGACCACACGTCTTTCAGTGGGCACGACTCTCTTAGATAAAGATAATGTTAAATAATTCTTTTAATTGAAGAATTTTTAAAGATAAACTGAAGAGGAGACCTTTTAAAGAATGAATCTCCCTGCTCTTGGCGACAAGGTAGTAACTGAAGTGAATTGACTCTGCAACGATCAAAAATCAAATAAGCTACACTGGGAATTAAATGGAGTAATAGATATAAGAAATTTATTAAACGGAAATCAACTTTACGCTTGAGGCATATATTGAATCGAATCGAGTGTTCTGAGACCGTTAGGCCAGAGGTACAACTCTCTCTGTAAGAGAAAAGAAAATTACTCTCATAAACATATAGTTATGAAATAAAGAAAATTGCTTACCAGAGAGCCGTCCTATTAGTCACTTTTGTCCCAGAAAAATCGAATACGGCCTTCACTTCAATCGGAATCCTTGGAAGAATCCACTGGTAGTATGAGGGGAGTAAGCTCTAGTCCATTCGAGATTACCAATTACTTGGTACCTAAAAAAAGGCAAAAGCGTAGAACTGATTTCCAATGAAAAAAATCAGTTCCCAATATTCGGAACAGATGTTACGTCAGCCACAATATGTACTATGAATGCTTTGTCAAAATGGCCGAAGTATTGATATTTAACCTTCAAAAATGACCATGCGGTATATCCAAGAATTCTAATATTACAAGCATAAGGAAAAAGATGAAAATGCTAAACAGCTACAACATTAATTGAAAGATAAAGAGAATAATATTACTCAATTAAACTCCAGCAGTGAAACTTATTCAACATATCGCACATGTACTTCAAAAATGACACAACTCGAAAAAGTTCATTTTTCAGAAATCGCAGAAAACTGATATGACTCTAACTAATAATAATTTCACAGATATTAGAGTATTGACGGTAACTTTAAATTATAAAAAGTTCTCTTCGGTGTTGATTAATAATTTTTTCTATTATTAACTCCGGTTTAACCGTTTTTTGAGTTGTGACGATTTGTATGCTATAGTACTGACTGATTAAAGGAATTATTTTGAGTTGTGACATTTTTCATATAACATTGGATGAAATGTTTGAATGGGCGACGTTTTAGGTGATTGATTTCATCACGTCAAACTTATTCTAGAGTTCTATATTTCTAGTATAAAATAACAAAAAATAAAACTACATCAAAATTCAAACTCAGTTTTATTACAAAACTTCAAAGCGATAACTCAATGTAGTTCAAGAACACTTTTGTAGAAGGAGGCAAAATACATTTTGGGAATTATTGAACGAGCAATAAGGTCTTTTAAATCTGTTTTCTTTTTTTCCGATAAAGGGATTCGTTGGGAATAAGCATGAACTAGTTTTAGATTATCCTTGATTTTGCAGCAGATCGTTTTCGAACGTTCCGGACATTTACTTGTTTGTAGACTTCATCTTCAAACGAAACTTTGTAAAAAAAAGGAATGAGAATGACCTTTTTCAACTCTGAGTACTTTGATATCGTGCCATTTCACTTGATTGTTGTCAGTGTCAACAGTGAAATTGTTGCCCCAATCTTCTTTAAGTGTTTTCAGGTGAAAAAAGTCTTCGTATGTTAACTCATGAACTATGTAGGGTGGCTCATTTTTCTTTGATGCTCTGATCAGTGTTGAGTATTGTTGTGGTATATATATATAGGGGAGGATTTCAGATGCCTCTTGACCTGCTTTTCAATGACACTATGCACATTGTCTCCCTCATTTCAGATCAGAAATTTATGAGTTATGCTATTAATTTTGGATAGTTTGTTCACGGCATATGCGTAAGCTGATAATATATACTTGTTCTTCTGTCGACCACAACAATTATCAGAATAAATAATGACGTCAATGTTTGTGATATTTTCTATCTCTTCCAACGAGTTCAAGTACTGAAGTACACAGCTTCCTATTTCAATTGAACCACGTTTTGCTTGCGTTTCGTCCCAAAAATAACAATCCACGTTTTTCAGATCTAAATCACATATTGTGAGATTGATGCAGTTCACATTGCTTTTGTAATAGAAAGAAGATGCATGACCTTTGGGGACTGGCATCACTGCCTGTAGGTCATACACAATTATGTGGGGTTTATTGATATCATCCTTGTCATTTTTCTTTTCAATACGGGCCATTTCTTTCTCTCTCTGATGCTGATCATAGGTTTTCTCTTCATCTGAATTTTTGAAGGTCTCACAGAGGTCGGATTGATCCTTCTTTGGGACAAAGAAGAAATATTAAATTCGTTTCTGAAGATGCGATTGAACATGGACACAGAGGCGACACATTTGTTAGCCTTTTCACGTTCTTCCTTGTAATCGCGATAAAGATCAGCTGAGCATTTACTGCTCTCGATGAACTCCATGGTAGTTTGGGCCCTCAAGTAGTGTGACTCAATCCTGGGAATTGAATTTATGAATGTTTTGATGCTCTCTTCAATCTCAGGATCAACTGTCGGTTGATGGCCATGTTTCCCTCTCCCATCAGGTTCAAGAAATCCATTATCAGTTTTCTCCGATAAAGCTGTTCGGATGGACCTGTCATTAATATCAAGAGTTGCCTTGAAGAATGTTTTACATACTCGAAGACGAGTCCCCTTTACATGTTAATAAAATGCTGAGTTCAGTTTTCTAAATTCCTGAGTACTTGAGTATCTGTATTTTGGTTTAATTTGTTGAGAATGTGAAATAATAAATTCTCGCTGCCTCTGGAAATCGCCAAGGGCCCAGTAACTATCAAAAATGTCCTTTCTGCTTGTCGCATCAATTTTTTTACTGCACCGCAATCTACACCTTTCGCCACAGGGTGGACGTAATTTTCTCTCAGGAATTTGCTTCTTAGATTTGGATGTAGATTTGGATGTTTTTCCTGAATTTCTCAACAGTTTAGCCTTTTTAGTAACCCAAAATTCTGGATTATTTTGTCTTTTTTTTCGTTTTTTAGGAAGTTCTTGGTTTTCCAGTGCAACCTGAATAGCACGTGCGTTAGGTATACTTCCTTCATTTTCGCCTATATTCTGACTATTTTGCTCGTTTCCTTTATCTTGGTTACATTCGGCTATAATATTGCTGTTATATTTGTACTTTCTTCTTCTTCCATCGTTGCCTGAACCTGAGTCTTGTCCCTCACTACTGTACTTTGCACTATCACATGGTCAGACTCCTCATCTAAACCAGAACTGGAACTGTCCGAGGAACTATCGGAGCTGTCCGAGGAACTATCGGAACTATTCGAAGGACAATCCTGGAATTCGGGATCTTTATCAGAGTCATCAATGTCACTTTCATTGCTGTGTGTGGGAGATATACAGTAATCTTTGGTATGCAATTTACGCATTACGCTCCGGATTGGAAGCTGCTGTGTTTAAAATTTTGCTTACTTCAGGATCAGTACCAGAAATAACTTGTTTTTCAGGCTTTGCATCTTCGGTCGGGTTTCTATTTGTAACATTTTTCGATTCATTTATATTGTCCTCTTTCATCAATTTTGCTATTTCCAATATTTTACTTGCACGGCTAGATGACTGCATCTTGAAAATACTGAAAAAAAAATAAGCCATAGTTATCTAGAGAGATATTCACAGTATGTCCCAAAGGGATGTTTGTTACATTCCGTCACACTCAATCAGTAAAAAGTTAAATAAACAATATGAGTCGAAGTTACAATATCTGAATGGATCAAAGTAGTTATACAGCTTTACAGCTATTTAATCATATCAGTGGCAATATTGGCTTATTTTATGATATAATATGTATAATAAAAGAGAAGAATCCACAGGAAGTAAAAACGAAAATATGTAATGCGCAAACGGTGTGTTCTTAGGAATTCAGAAATCTACTGCTTTGATATCTCATCCTTCTCCCCTAAACGTATATCCTCGTACTATTACAAGTCATTTTCCACACCAATATGAGGTAAATAATAATAACAATACCTGAAACGTCACAAATTTTGCATTTTTGTGGTAAAAAAATGAAAATCGCAAAAATTCATCAAAACTGGCATAACCCGAAAATGCCACAGAAATTTATTTTAAAAGTGACCTAAGTCGAAAAAATACATAAATTTAATATTTACCTGATTGACCTAAACTGTCTCAACTCGAAATGGTGATTTACGATGAGAAGTGAACAATCACGTCGTGGAAACCAAAAGTGTACTAAGTCAAAATAGTACTACACAATAACGACGTTTCACTCACTAAAATGAAAACTCGAAATAATACTGTTTAGAGCGGATGGTTGACTAGTGGTCCCAGTGGCACCTCAGACACAAGTAGAGTTATAACGGTATTAAACTATCATGAACTGATTGAATTTGAAACGTCGATAGTGACACAACCGCCATCTGGCGGGTATATATCGAAGGTAATTTAATGCACTATTGAGGCATGGGTGAAAGAGTGTTCATACGACATTTTCAATATATTAACTCAAAATCTTGGATTTTTGACTTGTGTCACTTTTGAAGTACATGTGCGATATGATCGTACAAATCAAAGCCAACTCACTCAGTACATCTGCCTATCTCGACGTTCTATTCAAGAAAGAGATCGATTATTCCTTCGGTTCGAACAAATCACCAATTCTACCTGGGTTTTTTCACAAACTGTTCTTGGTTTTTATCTATTGAAAAACACTTGGAAAAAACACAGCTTGACGACATGAATACAACTGTCACGATAACAAAACTCGTCCAACTTGACAGAATACGAACTCATGATGATGGCGCTGTCCCATAGTTCACGATCGGCCGTGACTAATGACCCGTTCCACCGTAAGATAACCGGAATAGTTATGAGAAATTGATTATGTATAAGGAAGTAACGAAAAATTCGTTACACGGTTCCGATTTCAAGCCTCACATTGCGAGTGATTTGGTTTACACTTCATACAGGAACAGATTTTCTATGAATTAACTTCTTTTCGAGTTGTGAGATAGCTCCAAAGACATTTTAGGCGATTGATGCAGTGGCAGTACTCACTCAAATTGCTACATTTTGTTTCCATTGATTAAATAGTGTCGTGATTCCATTTGAATCTATCACTCAACGCATTATTTATACACAAAATCTTCATGAATTTTTTGGAAATTAAATTGGTTAATCTGAAACGTCCTTCCTTTTTACGTTAAAAAACTATGAAATAACGTATTAAGGTGGATTCAGTCAACTTTTTTATTAGCAATAGAATAGGAATAAGAATAGCAATAAGCGTGAGAATAATTATGTTCTGAACCTTTTTTATACAACGAATTTAGATTTAGCAATAACTTTAAGAATGACAGGACACGTATGACAAGTGACAGTTTGCTCCGTTCTGTATTCCAGTAAATATAACTTATTTGGCTATTTTCAATTTGAAATGTGTTTTGTTTATATTGCGATCGTGGAGGGATACAAAGCCCAAAGACGGCATTGCAAATATGTGTCAGCAGTTTAATTTTGATCAAAAAATTGAAATGGAACCAAGAAACATGTATTCGTATCTGTCAGTTGTAATGACTGACATGCGCATTGTAGACAATATCTTAGCGATAGCCGTAAGATTCTGAAAGTTGGAATATTCAAGGTCGCGTTCTTAAAGTTATCGTTATTGCTGAAATTGAAATAGTTTACTAAATGAAACCATTTGATCCAACAGTTTCAACTCTTAACATCATTGCTATTCCTATTACTATTGCAAAAAAAAGTTGACTAAATATACCCTACCAAAAAAGTGTTCTGAAAACGAAAACACGTGACTCACTTGGCTTGCAAGGGGGCATTCACCATTTCAGAGAACATATAACTGTCTTCAGTCAGTATTGCTGTTGTTTGTACGAGCGGACGGCCCTGGTGTCTAGAACTTAATCATTCAACATTTTTGTATAATGCAGTTGTTTCTGATGCTATTTGGCACTGTTTCCATTGAAAATATCATGTAGAATAATTTTTAAACTTTGTTCATTCGTTACAGTTCGTATGTTGAGAAATTATCCTCCTTCAATGTTTTTGTATACCCATAACCCCATTCACTTAGGGATCAGATAATATTACTTTGGGAGTTTAATTTACCCTAATTCAAAACGATGTTTCAAAAACAACGAATAGGGTGATCCTACACCGAAAGAACGATGATATAAAACGTTTGAAAAAGATCTACATACCTTCATGCTGACCATTGAATTTGCATGCAACTCAGCATTTCGGGATAAAAGTATTAAAGCATTCGTATCAGCAACATATGATGATGATTGTCATTGGATCAAACGTAATACATGAAGTCAAAATTTCTAATTATCAAATCAATATTTTCCTAGACCTATCTGAAGGTAACATTTTCTTGAATGAATGCGGTTACGAATTGATTCAAGCAAGCTCTGTTTTTTGTGTATATCATGGATATTTTTAAACAAATTCAAATATTTGGCAGGAAGATTTTTTTTACAAAATGGCATTTTCCACCTCATTTTCTTTAGGGCGCTGAATAATGAGCTGGCAAAAGTATTTTTCCAAAAATCACGTCAGTTGTATCAAATATAAACTCATCATTTATAAACAAAAGTTAATATAATCATTTGATGAGTGTCAGAGTACTGAAAACTTACTTGTTATACAACTCTTACTCGTAAAGTTATGATTGAAAAGACCAAGATTACCATTTTGATATAACCAACTGACAGAAAGTTCTTTGACTGTTGAGCAGCATAGGAAATACAGTAAAAAACACGGAAACCGAAAATACGAAGCATTCTATTGCAACTTGAAACTCAAAAAATGACAAAAAAATTAAGATCAGGGATACGCAGCCCAAAGACTCACTTGCACTTGACAGCTTTTTTCATGTAGCATTTAATTTTTTTTAACGACGCATATACTTCCCGGATTTTTCCTTGAAGAACTCTTGTTTGATTTTGAATCAAATTAGAGAACTCGATTTTTTTTTCATTGACGAAAGAAGTAGGTGCTACTAAAATTTCTTATACATACATGAAAGCTTCATTACAATTCAGTAAACATTCGCAATTTCCCCACATTTTGCCATCGATAATCAAGAGTATATAATTAAATGAAGTTGTTAATAAAGAAATGGTAATTAAATGTATAACAAAGAGAAAGTGAGATCAAATTATATGTTTACACTTGGTTCAACAGGGGAAACCCGATTGAAAAACTCGCTAAGCCACAGTATTCTTCGATAACATCATACTTTCTTGAGAATATATTAATATTTCCGACATATATGTTCTGTTCATGTACGAACTATAAATAATTGAAATGTTAACACCCGATAAACAGATGAACATGAATTAAAGATGGCGTGCTTCCGTCTACAACTTACGAATAATAATGTCCGTGCTTATTTTCCCAATTCATAGCAACCAAGAATATTATATACATAAACACAAACTGGCTAACATAATTCTTGGCTAATTTTTCCTAGCTGGGGATTTGACATATAAATTCATGAATATTCTGAAAGAGTACCCCAGAATATTCAAGGAGAAATCTCCCGACAGATCAACAGAAATACGTGAAACTGATGAGAATGAGAAATTATTATTTAGGAATTTCTCATATTTTTTTCGGAAATGGGAAAGTTCACTTAAGGCAACTTATACTTTTTCCATTATTTTTCTTTCTGAAATTTCTAGTAAATAAACAATATAAGTATTTGCAATTGTATTGATCACCATTAGGGTTCGAAGAATTAAAAACGAGTATATTTGTAAAAAAAGTTCATAAAGTTCTATACGCTTTCCAATGTCATTTCCTTTCCTGTATTTCGATCCATTGATCTTTACTCAGACCTGTTTCTCTCATTTCTTCCCTATTTTATCCATTTTTGCAAAAGAGCTATGAATGAAAACATACCTTTGCTATGATTCTTGGTAAAACAAGACCCTCTTTGATGAATTATTTTTTTGATGAATGAATGCACATATTATCGCATTTTCTGTTTTTAATAGTAACTGAAAATCACCAGCATAAAATGTGATCCTCGAACTTATTCATTATGTTATCGTTCCAAAAACATCAAAGACATTGGTATATTGGCAATGGGCGAGATCACAAACTCGTTAACTCACTTGATATGTGCTTGAAGTTGAAGTAGAGTGATAAAATATCATAAATTTTCCTAGGAGATATTATGTAATATTCGAATGAACAACGCTCTAAAACCCCTCAAATTCAGTGAGATTTCAAACACAGCGTTATTGTCGCTTCTTTTGAAGTCATGAGTCCACTGATTTGGCATTTTCCTGAGTTGCTAGTGTCACTATTTTGCGGAACATCTGAGGAAATGTTATTCTTTTTCATCCTATGAATAAAACAGAACTTGGTCAGCATGTGTCATATTGAAATAAAGACTTCGTTTTTGAAAGCTGTTCTTGATTGAATTAATCTTGAATAATATGTATGTTCTATATGCAATTTTTTTCGGCCAGCTCACATTGTAAAGAAATATTATGAATAACGTTTGGCAACGCTGAAATTCTCTAGCGCTCTTGGCGATCGGTGATAGTTCTGAACTTGTTACGTCACATCCTTGAAACAAGAACATTTCCTTAAGAAATTTTTTCAGAAAAACTAATTCGAAAAAAAAAAATTAAAAAAAAAAACAACCACATTTCTCATCGTTCTGGACATTGTGGAATGTTTGCCAGAAATCAGTGATCTCGCCCATTATAAATTCGTTCGTATTTAAAGTTATACCGTAAGTTACGTCACCTTTTGTAGTTATGTATATATACCTACTTTTTCGGTACGCTCTGTAGAATAAACGACAAAATGGTTTTAACATTTGAGGAGCCGTTAAATTGATTGAGGGAGGAACTTGGGATATACTATTCAAATATGGCATCGGCTTGAGTACCGAATCGATTCGAATTATTACTTACTCGCGCGCGCGGGTGTCGGCGCAGGAGGGCCTGCCTGTCGAGGTGAGCGATCCCATAAGGGTGGACACGTGAGGGCAGACGTCGTTGACGGTTGTCTTTCATTTGCTTTTTCAGCGACATAATTGGTAATTGTGAATATTAATAGGTATTCTATTATTTAGGTACAAAAATATTGTTCTATATAAAATACAAATTTAATTAAATTCCTAAACATAAGTCATCTCATTATTTGGGTTTGTATGAAAATATCATAGGGATTTAAACAACTCATTCATAGATATATATTCTTTATTCGTTCATGTGTACAATACATAATACCCAAACGGGTGTGGAACATGTCAATAATATAAATAAGAATTATAGATGAAAGAAAGGAAACCTAAAATAGGAAATATAAAAGCTTGTGAACTAGAATTACACATTGAAAAGCTATTTTATACCTATGGTACATAACATTTATATTCAAAATACTAAAATTATATAGGACTATCTCCAAAATATTCCTCCAGTTCATAGTAAGCCTTTTGAATTAATGATCGCTTAAGATGGTGCTTCATTTCATTCATTGGGATTTTTTTAAGATTATCGGACAAGTGATTGAACATTTTTATAACTGAGAATTCCACATTTCTTCGAATATGAGTATATTTTTTTTAATCTGTGCTTGGATGTTGTTTGAATCTAGTATTGTACTCATGTTCTAGTGTTTTGAAGAGTTCATTATTTTCCTTGACATAAATTACTGCTTCATAAATATACAGTCCCACAAGAGTAAGTATAGTTCTGCAGCTATCGGTTTGTTTCATACTCAGTATATTCCTCAAACATATTTTTTTGGATTACCAAAATTCTGTGGGCATCTGTTGAATTAGCCCAAAATATAATTCCATATCTAACACGAGATTGGACGTATGCATGATACGCAATTAATGCAGCCTCTATGTTTACTGACTGAGCCAATACCTAAAGTGCATAGCAGCTTGCCATATTTTGTGCTAGGTGGTCAATGTGTTTTCTCCAATCCAATCTAGAGTCTATTGTAATTTCTAATAATTTTACGGTAGGAGCAGCTGTAATTTCATCTCCATCATGGAGTAGTAAAAATGTGTCATTCTGTTGCGTATCAGAAACCTTCATGAGTTGAGTTTTGTTAATATTCATTTGCAGATTATTCATTTCGAACCAATTTTTTTGTATATTTAGAGAATTCGATATGTTGTTTTCTATATCATGTCCAGATACGTCTCTAAATATTAAAGAAGTGTCATCCGCAAATTGAACAATTCTTTGTTCAACTATATGAGGCAAATGATTGATATATAAAATAAACATTAGTGGTCCAAGTGTAGGAAGATGAATAAATCTTTTAGTCCAGCATGACTCCCAACATACGAAAAGCAAAAGTCCAAGCACCGATCCCTAGGCCACACTTCTGTTTGAATTAATTTTATCAGAAAAGCTGTCTTTGATAATTGGGACTGTGGAGTTGCTAATTACCAGACGTTGTTTTTACCAATAATTTACAACAAATAGTGTGTCTTAAATCCAAATTGGTATTTTGCCATCAGTTCATTTTGGTATGTTATCCTTGTCCTTTGTTTATTTGGGATGTATTCTAGTATTTTTGATATTCTTTGCCCTTCGAAGTTTCAGGCAGTCGAATAACGTGAGCTAGTGCCCAGCCTTCAGAAAAGTAACATTCCGCAATACTGTTGAGAATATGTAGCAAAAAATTATTCATAACAGAAACGCATATATTTTGCATTCCCGAATCCAGATAATCGTTTCCTACTGCATCACTCCTTAATTTATTCAGAATGTTTAATAGTTTATTATCGATGGTGATTCGAAAGTCAAAGCCATGTTTATTGATATTGTAACTATTGTATTGTATTGTAACTACTTCGAATTCGATTAAAAATTTATCATCATTTGGAAAACTTGGAACATTATTTCTACCACATTTTCTTCTACCAATATCAATATCTTTCAATTCTACCCAGAGTTTCCTAGCGCCATTCATGTTAAATATTTCATTGAATTTCTGAATGTTTCTATCATTTCCAAGATTTGATAGATTTTTCATGTTTAAGTTTTGCTTTATCCCTCAGACTTATTATAAATCTGCAACATTGTTCAACATATTCAAAAATGATTGACTTGAATTGAATTTTTTGTCGATATTGGTTATGTAATTAATTTTCGCATAAATATTTTCTTAATTCAGATTGGACCAGCTGCGGATCGATTGAAATTTCTAAGATATTCATAAACAGGTTCAGGAAATTTTATTATGGTGAAGAAATCGCAGTCCAACGTACTTTACTATGTAACAATTTCAGTACCTATCAGTGGTAAAAATTGTATCGCTTACATTCTTTGTATATCCGAGTTGGAGATAATCGCACCATGTTGGAGTTCTGAGTGAAATAACTCAGTTGATCATTGGAATATCTGTTTTTAGAAACATCAATATTCAAATTAAGCAAAGTTCTTCACTAATCGACTGGCAGTTGATAACAGAATTTTCTGATTCATCAAAGAAAATGGTCGTATTAGAACTAGGTGGTCTTCAAATAACACCGCATATATTTTTTAGGTACGACGGAATCTGAAGAATTTCCGATGGAACGCTTAAATCATGCCATAAGTACATGTTAAAAAGTACTTTATATTCTGTCCATCACCACCAACAAATTTGGTTTCAATATCTCTCAAAAGAAGGGAACACAGCAATTATACATTTCATGTATTTGGTAATCCATTTGTTAACACACTGGATTCTTAATAAATAGTTTTGGAATTTGTTGTTGATAATCGTCAATCCTATTCTGCTGAAACAAAATACATCATTGCTGGACTCTTTGTCTGTCATTGTATAAATTATTGATAATATCCCTCATGTGCAACTTCCGGCGCAGTATTATTCGTGCTAGTTTTTTCAATAGGAAAGCTACATCTCATCTGACTGTGCTATCGACAGTTCTTGACAATACAGAAAACACACAACCTCGTGCTAACAATAGAACACACATGCTGCAACCCCATATATCAAGCAGTCGTCAGATAAACAAATACATCCAAATCGTGATTTAACTTTTCTGAATATTAATTGAGATGGGAACATAAATCCACGTTCACGTCTATGGAACATCCTAGTCGCAGCTCTGAAAGAATTTTAAGTGGAGGTAAGTACACTGGATAATAAAAGTTAGGTTCGAGTAATCGTTTCTACTTCAAAATAATTGTATTTTAATTTTCCAGATCATATGTTCAAATTCAAATGAATAGGCACCAAACTAAAACTAATTGGATTAATCGGTCGGCTAGCCAGAATTGATACACTCAAATGCATAACGTTCTTTTCTAGTTTTGGGTGTATTCGTGTAATTCAATTCGCTTTTATTACCTTCACTTGTAACTAACAAACAATTAAATCAAATCTTGGAAGTCAATTTTAAGCTACTTCTAATTGTTTCATCCAAATGAAACTTGGTATGTTTATGTAGTTGAGATGACAATACTACAATTTGGTATCTTGGAGCTTATCTGTTGATGGAGCCAGGAGGTGAATAGTGGAACTCTTTAGTGGCTACTAGTAAAATAAAGTGAATGCACTGAGGCCATTCTCAGTAAAATATACAATTCAAAGATATAACGAATGCACTGGTTCTCAGTATATTCGCCAAAATTCAGTTATTGATAGCTCCCATCTCATGTGAATGAATCAATCGAAGAGTTTTTCTACCTTAGTTTTTTTTTATCTTCTATAGCAATATAGACTGAAAATTAAAAAATAAAATTATAGTTTGAAAAAACTAAAAAAATACTCATATATGGCCCTCTTTCTGTTTATGAATAATAAGATTATCTGAAGCTTATACTCAAGTGTATTCACCAAGGAAATTGAAGATATACACTCAGAAATTCACATTAACACTGGGTCTCTAGCACAATTCACTCCTTTTTCGGATGAGCAAAGTATACTCCGTGTGAGCGTATACACAAACAAACAGACGATCACAGTTTTACAATTTTATTATACTATATATAGATATAGAGTATATATATATATATGTATATATAAATATATATATATATATATCTATATATAACGAAAATTGGTATGAACAGTGGGGAATAACGGGGATCTTCAGTCAGCACAAGTGTCGAAATATGAAAAACTCTTTGATACTTTGGACCAAGCTTTCGTTTCAATTTTGAAACTTCTTCAGGGTCCCAAAATATGTAAATTACATTATTGAGAAAAAATACTTAAAATGAAGGAAGTACTTACAGTGATGTGAGTGGTTGATTGATGAACATTAACTTTTATAAAAAGAAAACGTAAAATATGAAAACATTGGTCGGAATGGTGTTATAGCTTTGTGATATTGAAAGAATTGAAATTAATACCTATTATTAATAATTGAAACGAAAGCTTGGTCTAAAGTATTAAAAAGTTTTTCATATTTCAACACTTGTGCTGACTGAAGATCCCCGTTATACCCCACTGTTTATATCTATGTATATATATATATATATATATATATATATATATATATATATATATATATATATATATATATATATGAATACAAGTGGGTGGACTTAATGTACAAAAAAATCATGATTCCTTTGCCTGATGGCTTTGCTGAAGTGTCAGTGTATGTAGCATTGTTTAATTTCTTCGAAAAAGCTTTGAGTTATGCAGCCGAAGTGAAGTTTTTGTAACTATTCATTACACTATTTATATTTCCATAGCTCCCAGATTGGCTTTGGAGAATGCACCATCGGATTTTTCACTACATAAAATCTTTATGGCGTTATAATTACATAATGGATACTATAATTCACATACCACAGACACCTGTCTACTTTTTAGTCCGGTTAATTGATAGTTTCAATTTTTCCAGATATTTTTCATTTACGAATGCAGCGTCTCCGATTTGTGGTGTGTACACTTGTCGTTCTAGAAAATTATTCAAATTGTTGTAAAAGAAAAACTATAAATGTAAGACAATAAAAATTGCATGTCCTCGACTGAAGATACATTTATAGATTTACCTTTATGGAGTCGTAAATTCATGGGAACTATTAGTTTTATTCACCAACAGATGCAGGATGTGAAAATGCAGTTAGAGCTCATTTCCCAACTGCATATGATATAACCTAATGAAGAGTCTGAAACCAATCTGAACCAATATAATGGAGGAATTGTGTCAGTTCTGTGAAACAGGTTACAAGTGGAACACCAAATCCAGTGGAAAGAAATTGATTCAGTTCAGATTGATTTGGGAAATATTCAAGTCGCCACAAATCGTCAAAGGTACATTAGAATATACACAAAGAAATTGCACTCATCAATAAAACAGGATCATCTATTCATTGATGATAGCCCATAAAATGAGTTTAAACACATGACAAATTGATTTCTGTCAATATAAATATTTCAGTTATCTGGAAATTTCGAATAAAAACTACATACATCATGAAGACAACCAATCAATCTTCTTATAGTGGTAACTTATGAAATTACTCTCTGTACAAAATGAAGTCCTCTCCATATTTGCCGTGTGTACAATCAAGGGCGCCGCCAAGGAGGGACTGATCATTCCCGCACGTCGAAACTCCGGAAGATTATGTTTTAATTCAATAAATCAAAAAAAGGTTATCGACCGCTTAATTATCAAAATCTTGTAAGTTCCAAAAATTAATCTGTGCATACTCATCCATCATGGCCAGGCCATTTGAGGCAATTTTGTCCCAACGTCTTTTCATTTTATTTTTCTAATAAATATAGTTAATAACTTTGTTTAGAAGTTTTATTTATTGTACAGGCAAGAGCTCGTGGAACTTTGCAGACTCGACTGTACCAACAATTCATACTTTTCCCATCCTCCATATATCAACTTGCTCCCCCCACCCCCTGGGCCATCGACTGACGACGCCCTTGTGTACACTTCTGAGATTTTCAAAGTTTAAATAACGTTAATTGCTCCGCGGATTGACAATACTGGTGGTGATGAAATTTGACTGCTTCTTAATTCAGTATCATGTTCACCATTATTATGAAAGGGTATCCAGAGTTTGTATATGATAATAGTTTCCAGTTATTGGGAGACCCATTTAATTTTATTTTTTATATTGTTAGAGAGCTCATTTATCTCAAAAGTATTGAGGATTTTCTGAAAATGGCAATATTTTTTCATTGAGTCATTGGGGATCGATATTGGCATTGGACATCTGAGGCGACATGATCCATATTGTTGAAAACTACAACTCATGTAGTTCAATGTCCAGCGTGGCTTCAGCTGGGGAAGTAGTTGTTTTCTTTTAGATATTCACAAAAAATAACTTTTTTTTTTTATTTACAGAAAAATGTTTGAATTTAATATTCAATTTAGAATGTTTCCTTTTCCAACATGAACACCCCCAAGAGGTTATCGTTAACGCTGGAAGATAGTTACCAAATTTGAGTCGCAGATGATTCCACATTTGTATTATGAACTCTCTTTCATATTTTCAAATAAACCAATGGTCGATAATACGTGAGAGAGAAACTGGAATTTGACCAAGAGTCAAATAGTGAGGAATGAGATTATCTAGAACCTGGTGGTGAAAAACTTATTTTTGTGTTGTAGAGAGCTGGCTTTTAGAATTAGAATTCTCTAACCTAATGGGAAAAGTCCGCACGTAATAATCGCCGCTAAAATTATCCGTGGAGCCATTGAGACAGAGAAGCGCCCCAATGGAGTTTAAAACTGTTCGCGGTCAGATTTCTTCGAAAAACTAGGTTCCCGTTGGTGGAGTATATATATATATATATATATATATATATATATATATATATATATTATATATATATATATATATATATATATATATATATATATATATATAGCAGGAGTCTGACTCTATCCAGTACTCCGCAGGTATATGATATGTGCCCTGCAGATTCGTCTCCTACGCTGCAAAAACGGCAGTCTGATGACCGACCTAGTCCTATCCTTTGCGAGTGGTTTCCCAGACGGCATTGTTCAATCCAGAATGTGGACCGTTTTTCTTTCGCTTCGACAGGTCAAACTCTGAACGACTTTGAAGGGGTTTATCCTGGAATATTTCGCGTAGGAGGTTGAAGCTGTTTGCCTATTCGGCGACAGTTTTTTCAATGCCAAAGATGTATTTTCTGGTACGATAAAATCGAGGCCGGGTCTTTTTTACGTGAGTGCTCAACCTGCTTGGTACTCAGAGTATCGTTTACTTTGTTGGTTTCTCCAAGATAGTTTGGGGTTTGTCTGTAGTTTCAAATCAGCTCATAAATTATCATGGTCTTAATGCTGCCTGGCCTAACTGTTCGATACTATTTTCAGTTATTTTTTGAAGAGCTCTTTCCAGACTTCCAAGGTTACCCGAGGTTTTAACTTTTGTCCTCCAAATCCTACCTGCTTCCAGACCCGTTTTAGTCTTGGACGTAGGTAAATAAAGCAAAGTCAGGAAAATATCCTCTCCCGACCAATCGTCTCTTTCTGGAAAGAGAACGTTGAAGGACCTACCAACCTATATTTGGGAAACTGGGGATTCCGATATTATCACAAGGATATAATTTTTCAATTCACTCAATATATCTATGCAATATTCCAGAAGATATGTAATTAATACGGGTACTGTGATGATAATAACCTATTACTAAATGAGTCGAAATGTAGAATAGTATCATACACTAGTACCATACATGTATAATACTATCCAACTCCTGTGTTGGATCGAAGTTAGAGTATTGCTGTATTATTTGGAACCTTGATACATCAATATATTCCGATAGGTATGTTTGAAAAAAATAATTTCTAAGATTCATGCATTTAAAAAAAATATGTAATTTACACAATGCGTATATCATACAAAAACAAAAAAAATATTTTTGAAATAATGACTCCAAACAGAAGACGGAGAAGCATCCAGATTCAGTTCATTTTTGACATTTCAAATAATTTGATCAATATTCCTGATATACTAATGAACATTCACTTCAATGTACCGGACATCAGACTGAGAATCAGGAACTGTACCTTCATAATTTATAATGTGAGTTCCCCAATTAGCAAAGGCTTAGCCAGTGTTAACAATTAATTGAGAACATAAAATTGATTTCCTGAATATTTATAAGATCACACTACTCTCCCATCCAGAACACATCCAGGATAAGATAAGTGCTTTGTGATATTTTTTTATCAGTGTTATAGTATTCCAATGTACTTTATATATGTATGTATTCATAAGATAACGATTGTATATTTTTTTCTAAATTTTTTTTATTTTTCTAACTGATTATGAAAAATTGGTCTGTTGGTAATCATAATGAATAAATAAGTAAATGAATATACATATAAATTTACAAATCTTTGTTTACATTCGAATAAAGAATAACGTATCTGGTCGAACTATTTGATATAATCACCTTAAGCATATAATCAATATTTTCCAATCCCAAGGGGAAAGAAAGATGGAAAGTAATATTTGCAATTACTATTCACTTCGTATTATTTTCTATGCGAAACAAAATACGACTAGTTCTGTGAGTATATCAAGTTATGAATATATTTGCTCAATAGACTAACGTCGTTTATACAGTAATATAAATCGAGAAAATGGTGAATGCTTCAGTATAATTTATTTCTCCAAAAAACCATTGTTTTTTATTATCAGATTACCTGACCTTCGATCATATTAATAATATTATAAAACAAAGATCATGGACATTACAACTCATGTTAGTTCTTGATTTTTTGTAAAATATATTCCATGATTCGTTGTTATGAAACATTTTCTAGTGCTGAAAACTTAGAATGATAATGTCGAAAGAAATTGCTCGTGTCGACTTAATCCCTCTCTAGTACAAATGGTATGACAGTCATCCATGATCGCGATGATAAAATCAATCAGCATCATACCACAATCCTCAGTACAAGAAGGGAGAACATAAATTAAATATTCACTGAATGATAAATTGCGAACAATACAAGCATAATTTGTTCAGGCGTACCCGATACCGTTTATTCATTTATAATTTATATCTCACGTGTAATGACAACACTAAATGGATTTGGTAATACCCGATAATAAGAAATATAATACACGAGTAGATCGATCTATTGTGTTGGGAGTCACGAGGAAGGCCTTTTTCAAATTGTAAGCTACTCAACAATAGCTGTTGGCAATGAGTTGTCCTTTGAGATTTATAATAACCATACAATGAGCTGAGACTGAATTATCCATGTTTAAAATGTAATGAAAATAGTGAAGAAACACAAAATTCTAACCAGAATACATAAACCCAACATTGACAAGATGAATCTCCACCACCTACCATTTTAGAATTTCAAGTGAAAGTCTGTAATTTTTTACCACAAAAATATCTGGATACCAATTTTTAATGAACAATTTCGACCTTGAAATTTTACTCATTGGTCCCAATGAAATATCACTACCCCCATTTCCGTCCTTTTTACGTCAGAAGCGTTTCGTTTAAAGCGTTACATGAAAACGTTGCACTCAAATTCGACCGTGAAATTTTACTCACACACAAAGAATTTGCATAAATTTGATCAAAATTTGAATTTGTAATGAACAGTTGGAATTCACTGTCACAAAAGTCTAAATGAAATCTTGAAAGCAACTACCACTGTAAATATCAGACTTACTTGGACCAATTGATTCGGGTGTTGTTGTTATCGGTCCTTGAGAAGGTAGCCACTTTTTCTTCAACAGGAGTGATTTGGAGTAATTCATTCGATACAAACCATAGTGCGAAGTAATTTTGACTGTAATATCTCCAGTATCTCCAAATGTGTATTTGATGTGGTTTCCCACAGTATTCATAACACACAGACTTCAGAATTACTTTTTATACCAAAACTTCATTTTGCAGTGACAGCTGCGAAATGCATCCTAGGAATGCGTATAATTTGTGTATCCTGACTCCCAGTTGTTTCCATTTGTTCAATCAGGTTTGGATTTCTTCAAGCTTTGTCTGTAGTTGGTATGAGACAGCATTTGGATCATGGTGGAAGAGGGTATCACAGTGCCGTCTGTATTGGTGGCTGTAAGGACATTTTACTTCTTGGGTTGTTCAGCTATATATAGGAGGTATGGCATGGACCCAAGTGCAATGCCTTGCAGATCAACGGTCTTGACTATGTGCTCTACTCATCTTGATATGATTCAAGGATCAAGAACTAATTGAGAGAAAGACATTTTCTTCTTTCATTCACTCCGTCAAAAGTCTGCGATATGTCCAAAAACGCTGTAAAGTACTATTCTTGATTGTTTCATTTCATACCAAAAATTTGCTGTGTTTAGCATGTTGCGGCCCAAAACTCAACTGATGTTTGGGTACCAGTTCATATGTATTAAGGAAACGCTCTAACATTCCCGGGAGCAGTTTTCCAAAGACTTCTGTCATCACTGGTGATTATGGTGGTCTGTAGGATTTAATATCTTCTAAGATCTTGGAAATCAGGATAATTCATTTATTTATTCATGTTTGGGATATAAACAGGCAAGAGCCCAGAATAGGTAATAGATAACAAATTAATTAACAGCGTTTCCAACTCAGAGCATATACAAAGGAGTAATGACTCAATAGGAGTAAATTATCATATATACATTCAAGGGATAAAAAGTGTTGTACTAGAGTGATATACAAGGGATACAGAGTGTTATACCAGATTAGAATTATTGACACTTAACGCTTAAAAGGAAGCCAATGATACAATTTTTGGAAATATTGGACGTTGCCGATGTATTGAATGTCATATTCATGAATGTATTTATTCAATGTTTTTAGCAGAGTTCGTATTTTTGAACGGGATATCAAACAAATTGTAATATCTCAATGATCTAGACGGCACATTAACATTTTTTCTATTCAAGATAGTGCGACTATCGATTTTTCCATCTATGATTTTATGCAGACTCAGAACATCGTTCAGAATTTTTCCAAAGAGAATAGCCTCTGTTTTGAAAGACATGTATCTCAGGAATTCATTCTGAACATTTTCAAGTCTTTAAATAGAAACATCATATTGAGGGTTTCAAATAGAAGAGGCAAAGTTTATTCTGCTGAAAACATATGTGTAATAAAGGGCTAGTATTTCCTAAGGGTAAGATAAAAATTTAGTTTGTCTCATGATGTAATCTATCTAATCTAACATCTTGATTGAATTCTTTATTACATTATCGATATGGATGTCAAATATGAGTTTGGCTGCATCGTTACAATACAACTCCATTCAGAGTATAATGACAAACAATTACGTTTTTGTTTCTAGTGAATGTCATGGAATTACATTTGTCGGGGTTCACGAATAAATTATTCTCGTTGCAGTAGGTTTCAAACCTATTCAGATCCCTTTGTAGTTTGTCGCAATCTAAGGTGTTCTTTTCTTCTAGAAAGTCATCAGCATAGGCAAGATATTTACAGAATTCAAAGCATTCGCATATGTTGTCGATGTGAATTAAAAACATGAGGGGACCCAAGTGCGACCCTTGTGGCACCCCTGATGTTACGTTTGTGACTTCGGAACTGTAGCCTTGGAGAAAAACGAATTGGGTTCTCCCGGAGAAATATGACACAATCGAAGTTAGCAGCATGCCATCCAACCCCACCTCAGCAAGTCTTCCGAATAAAATGCCGTGGTCTATTTTGTCAAAAGCCTTGCTGAAGTGAGTGTAGATAGCGTACTGTATTGAAATCGATGGATATGTGCCCCCTTTTACAAAAAAAAATCAAAGTATCCTATTTTTGATACGACATATGTGTGTCAAATTTTGCAGGCCTTTCCTAGATAGTTGTTCAAGAGTCTTGCCCTTGATGAGATCCAATTGTGACTGTTTCTGATGGCAATTCTAATTGATGTCTAAGTATTGCCGAATATCGACGCTATGTTGTTCCAGTAGAGTCAATCATTTGAAAAAATTTCAAGTCTGTCAATTTCAACGGAATCTGTTTCACAGGCAAATTCACGAATAATCAACATTGACCTGATTTTACAGATACACCTAGTGGCGATGTTGAAAAATATGTTTCTATGCTAGTGTATACTAGATTGATTCAGAACGATATCCAACAGAGTTCACATCATGCAGTTTACATAATATTAATAATATCCATTGTGCTCGGAGTCACGAATGAAGCTTTTCTGAAATCAGCGTAAAATGCCACTAGCAAAAAATCATTACTCTTGAATTCATTCATTACATAGACTAAATCAATTACGCAAACTGTTTTGATGTATAGATAGCGCAAAGAATGTGAAATAGTGAAATATTGACTCACTTTTGACATTGATCGAATACCTGCATGTACAATTTTACTTCAGGGCTCTTTTCAAGGCACTTGGCAGATAAATGAACAGGGTTCGTTGTGTTAAGGTTGGTCCTGGCTCGTATGGGCGTGCTTGATTTTTAGTCAATAGGTCACATAGCCTATCATTATTGTTGCGGAATCATGATTCAGTAACCAAGGTCAATTCATTCTGTACCGAATAGGTCTTTACACTTTTGGAACTTGTAAATAATATCGGTTATGTTAAAATAGATATTTCGAAAGTTATGAACTATTCATGATTTTCATTGGAGAACCAACATTTAATATAAAGTTTATACAAGAATATACTAAAAAATACTTCACTACGATTTTCAGAAAAATTGGTTCAATAATAGAAGCAGGTAGTCAGTTCTCATCAAGAGTAATTGTAAATTTGTTCCTAAATTTAGCTTGAAGAATTCATATAATTTAATTGACAAAATGAAGAACGTGCATCTTCGTTAGAATTCCAAACTCGTTTCTTTCGATATTCAGAATCTCTTTCCGAGAATACCACCAGATGGAACAATATTACTACTCGGTAACCTCTTGGATAGAAACCATGTTAATCCGATCATCAAAGATGAGACATTGGATTTACTCACAGTATGTTCAACACAAAATCATTTCCAGTTAAATAATAATTTTTATTCGTCTAGTAAAGGGTTAATAATGGGTAATCCTTCAAGTCCGTTACTTGCAGAAATTTTCATAGATAATCTCGAAAGTAAAATTAATAAGAAACTTCTTATACTGGTATAGATATGTAGACGACATCTTATGTTGCTTCGTAGGAACTGATAGACAACTTAATACATTTCTGACTTCATTAATGGCATTCATCGCTCAATAAAATTCACAAAATAAATTGAAATGAATGATTCGATAAACTTCTTAGATTTGATCATAACGAAAATAAACAATGAACACGATTTTTAAATTGTCCACAAACCTTCGTATACAGATATTGCAATACATAAGTAGTTAGATAGATATAGATAGACATCATTTATTTTGCCACAGATTACATTGTTGTAATATAGCAATAGTCAGGTATATGAATAAACGAACAGATATATAAATATACATATACGGAATAAAATAGCACATAAAAGTAATAAGTAATAGGTAGACACTGGGTAATATAAAAGACAAACAGATTAGTTCTTCCACTCATCCCTACCAACACATAGTAGCCGCGTATAATATATAATACTAAGTGAATATTCCTCTGTCAGAAAAGCATTTCAATAAAGAATTAAATTTAATTAAACAAATCGCTCAAGTTTAGTCGACAGTATTCTATCGAAAAAACCCTATAAAAAGGTAATTCAGGAAGTTTACCCAACCGATTCAAATACAAAGTCAAACTTCAGGGTTATTACTCATTTCGGTAAACCTTCAGAGAAAATATCTAATTATTTAAGACATAAAGATATTGATATTGCTCACAGAACAAATGACACTTTGAGAAAATTTATTAAAAACAACAAAGATCGTAATGAAAAGTCTGACAAATCTGGAGTATATAAACTAACATGTGGTAGTTGTTCAATTTTTACATAGGACAAGTAGGTAGAACTTTCAAGCAACGCATACCTGAGCATAGAAACAGTTTTATTAAGGGCAAATCTAGTTCAACTTTCGCTAACCATCTCCTTACTGAAAAGCATTGCTTTGCTGATGACTTTGAAGTTTTGCATCTAGAAAACAAAGGTCTAAAACTCTGAATCTCCTAGAGAGTTTAGAGATTAAAAAGACAATAATTCCAAATACTTATTTGATAACCAGTTTAATTTGAATAACTCGCCCCTTTCGAAATTGAATAATATTTCGTCCAATAATCATTTAATAACCTAATATCCAACTGTCTACCTGGTTCTATTATTTAAATCAAACCCCAGTAATTTTAATTTAGTTTCCCTTCGAAAAAGCTATAGTATAGCGAAACACGTGTCGTGGGTTTTGTAAACCAATTTTTGTGAAAATCCTAGTGAAGTGTTTTTTAGTTTAATTCAATTATGGATTTTCATCAAGTATATTATGGTATCCACCAGATATTTTATTTTCTATCAAGAAAGTGTATTTCAATATATTGTTAATATCTTGATGAAGTGCAAGCGTTGAAATCGGATGAATACCTCTCAATCCCGGGAAGAAATATTGTATAATACACTAGAGTGAAAATATAGTATTTCCATTACCCAATTTCGGGAAATTAATGAGATTCCGACTAATTTTTTCTCGGGTTTCGTACCTGAAAGAAAATGATATCATAAAAGCACCAAACTTCATCAATCTGTCCATCTATCAGAGCTTTTTTTCTCAAAGATTCTTTGATGAAGAACGATTTTATTTTCTTTGCATCTTTCCGGCAAAAATTCGTTTGTATCTGTGATATTTCCGGAGAAAACACAATATTCTCTACGTTATATTCTTTTTTCAATCGCCCTCGAAATCCAAAGGGATTAGTGTACAGCATTGCCAACGGAATATTTCCTTCCTAAACACAATTGAACCCTCAGATAGTAATATAGAAAATCTCGTGGCGGAACCTACATTCAAAACCATTATTATAACCCTTACTTCATAGTGAAAGTGCCTTGAAACAAGATTCCAGTCTATGCGAAATGAGTACTGAAACCACAAACTAGATTATTGGAAATCCATATCAATATTTAATTTCTTCAAATGATTCATTACACCAATAAAATTCGTAACACAATAGTTCAGCTTCTTGTTGACCAACAATATCTGTGTGTCTCTATCATTATTCACATGTTATACTATCAAACATTGCTTTCGAAGCCACTGTTTCAATATAATTTTTCGTGCGTATCATATGGAATGGCGTACATTATGTCGCATATTCTTTTTATTTCGAAAATTATGTTTTTTCAGGAGATGTTTTCTAATATAATCCTGGTGCATTAATTATGTATCATAGTGAAGTGGTTGAGGTTGAGAATTCGTATTCCTAGTTTTGAATAACCTAAGGAAAAATAATAGCAAAATAATACCAATCATGATGTCTTCTGAAAGTCTGAGTTTACACATTTTTTGGCTTGAATTCGTCAAAAAATACACAATCATCATCATATGTGAACATATTTCACCTTCAAAACTAGTTTTTGGATCATTCATGGAAAAAATAGATGAAATACGTATGGAATTTCATTTAATTTTTTCTCTACAAATCAAATCTTCCTGTGGTTCACATGATTTACATGAGTAGAAATCAATATTACCAGAAATTTTTTAATGGCAATTGTGAGCTCAGATTGACAATCATTTTCCGAGTGCCTTGTACCTATTGTTAACTGTAGGGCTGACATAAATAGTGCAAAAACATAGTCTGTCAAAATAAAATATTCAGATAACTTCTGTCTTCTTCAAAATTATAATTTTGTGATGCATTATGGTGTACGTGATGAATAGGTACTGGTCGAAATGTTTTGGTATTCTAATTTTCGATCTTTAAATAACATCCATATCAGCTATTCGAAACCATGTAAGTTTTATCTCTATAATATTTGTCGGGGAGAGCCCCAGAGATCTATCTCAGTAGCTCTTCGATAACCTGGCAACACTCTTCATTATATATCGTATCCAACTGTTGTGAACGATTCCTAAACTCACTGAAAATGTGGCAACGTTCTCAAGAATTCATTGAAATGACAGTGTAACGGAAAATTGTGGCATTACAGACAAATTTTGGAATTCCAGGAAAAAGATTATCTTCGAGGATGATTCGAACCTGTGAGACACCGATTTTTTTGAATTTGATGTTTGTTGTTAGGTTTGGTTAGGTAGAGGATACCATGCACTATCAGAGGCCATCGAGATCAATTTTACCTTTCACACTCATCATCATCACGCTATCAGCCATATACAGGCGATGATCACTAACCACTGAACAATATTTCCAAATATAAATACGAAGGGTAAATAGAGTGTCTGTGAATATATATATATATATATATATATATATATATATATATAATATATAATAAATATATATATATATATATATATATATAATATATAACTGAAGGAATTGTGGCTTGTGGCATTGCAGACACATCAACTATGTGCGGTATTAGATATTTGGACCTCCAAGATAGACTTATCAGTATGTTTTGTGAATACATATGTATACGAACTTCATGTTCATCGATAGTCTCAAAATATACAGTCCCACTTTCGAAAACATGAAAAACTTAAACAAAATCAATTTATCTTCTGACAAATTCGATAGATATGGTTTTCAAACTTCTTCAATTCGACAAAAAAACGATTGAGAACAAAATAAATAGTTTTGTTTCAACTTCATTTATCAATATTTCAATTAGAATTTTTTTGATATGTTCTTTTCCATTTGGATGTGAAAAATGAAATTTTAAAACACTTAAGATGTGAAAAATGATCTTAACTATACTATCACATTTTGTCTTTTATTGCTTTTGAATACAAGCGAATGATTTCCTTTGATTTCTTTCTATGAAGAGTTTTCATCAGAGGCTCTTTCAAATGAATCATTCAACTAGATTTAAACCTAAAACTTCAATCAGTTCAATATTTTTATTTGCTTCTGTATTCATTATGATTGTTGCAACGTGAGTGTTTCAAGATTGATTCTATCATTGGAAATATATGAATAGCACTCTCTGTGGTGTTCCATCGAAAGCAGTTTTTTTTTATTGATCTCTTCGGGTAGTCTGTTTCGACTACGATGAAAGTTTCCATTTTTCTACAAACAAGTTTATTATTTACCAGCTGGTACCTGCGACTTCGTCCTCGTGGAATTTGTATTTTTCCCATGTTTTTCTTTGTGTTGCTCCATCTAGCTTGTGCCTGTGCTTTGGCCGCTTCCCATTATTCCGTTATCCCGTTTTACCGATATCTCGATATACCTTTATCCCTTATAATAATATTTATACAGTGCGTCTTTTTATAGTCCCCCCTTCTGTTAAATTTTGAACGGTTTGACATAAAACAATGGGACAGAAAACGTTTTGAATGATATAACCGATACTACTTTCTGGAATTAATGACATTGTGATTGCTCGATAGATGGCGCAGGGGGCACATCAACCTAAGAATTTCAAATAGCATGGGGGGTCAAGTGGCACAACGTTGCACAGATAATTCAATTCTCTTTTCAACCATCCTATTTTTTTCGAATTTCGTTCGAACATTTTTTTCACAATATGCATTTGAAATGTCAAGTATAAGTGTGGATCTGAATGATACCCTTACCTCGATAACTTCAATTCTTCGATAACAGTTTGATGTGAAACAATGAGACATGAAATATATTGAATGGTATTACCGGTCCTACTTTTTGAGAGAATTACAATTACTCGACAGAGAGCGCTGGGGACTAATCAACTTGAAAATTTCGGAAAACATAGAAGTCGAGTTGCACATCGTTGAAAAGGTTTTTTTTTTCAACTATGGTTGTTCTACGAAATTACAACTGCGAGTGCGGCTTTTTATAGTCCCCTCACCCTGTTACCTTTCGAACGGTTCGAATAGAAGAACGTGACCAAAACTATTTTGAATGATATCACCAATACTACCCTTTGAAATAGAAGATATCGTGATTGTTCGATAGATGGCGCAGGGAGGCACATCAACTTAAAAAATTCAAATAGCATAGGAGGTCAAGTGGTGGCACATCGCTGGGAAGATAATTCAATTCTCTTCTCAATCATCTAATTTTTTTTTTCTGTTAATTTTTTTTTCACAATATGCATTTTATATTTTGTTATACTTGACATTTCAAATGGATATTGTGAAATAACGTTTGGAAGAAATAAAAAAAAAACTAGATTAATGAGAAGAGAATTGAGTTATACTTGAAACGATGTGCCACTTGACCCCCCATGCTATTCGAAATTTTCAAGTTGATGTTTCCCTCCGCGCCATATATCGGGTAATCACAATATCTTTCATTTCAAAAAGTAGTATCGGTAATATCATTCAAAATGGTTTTCGTTCCATTGTTCTACGTCGAACCGTTCAAAAGTTAACAGGGCTGGGGGACTATGAAAAGTTGCACTGTATTGGTTGCAATTTGTTGTGAGAAAATGTGGTTTAATTGTTATATCTCTGGTTTCTGTCATCGTAGCGAGATAAATAACATGCCAGTTCTTGAGTCTATTCCTTAGCTTTCGAACACAAAATCGCAAAATTTCATCAAAATGGTCGAGTAGTTTCTGCGTGATGCTCGAACAAACAAATACACAATTTTCCTTCCGACTCGTTTACAAATAATCAGATTTCGAAGTGAAAACCTACTTTTATCAAAATTAATTATATTATTTGTTACTCAGAGATTGCTAAGGTTTTTATTATTGAAAAACAATTAAAATTGGTTCAGTAGTTCCAGAGATTACCCCCTACATAGAAACAATTTACCTCTTCATAATATTGGTATAGATAAGGCGGTTATTTCTTGGCAATTGCAGAATGAAGTGGATTCAATAGGCCTTTTCATTCTGAATTTTGTTTTGTGCGCATTCAACTTTTCGAACCCTTCATACGTGTGTGTGTCATTGTTATCCTAACCTTTCCATTATGTGCTTCAACTGTTGTATGTACTAATAAAGCACCATTAATTAATTTTCCATTTGATTGCACTGATAATGAGAGTAATAACCCGTGTAATTACTGAGTGTCCGAAATTTTCATAATAACCGCTTTTTTAACATGACTATGTAACTTTTCCAAATATATTCTTAGTCCATACGAGGTTCTCTTTTCAAAATCTCATTAATCATTATCATAAATAGCCATCAATAGATCCCGCGAGTATATCTATTTTATTACCCATTTCACAAAGACTGAAAAATAAAATGAATCATGAATTTAAATCAGGATTTTATACAGATCGACGTAGTGAAGGCGTGATCATGTTGGTGCAATAAAAATGAAAATGTGGAGGTCACTTTTCCTTGTGCATAATTTGGAATTCATTGCCAATGAAACAGCATGAACAAACATTTATTTGCGTTTCTCCTTCTGAAAAAATAATTCATAGGAAAATTCCTATAGGTCGTATATTTGAAATGATAATATCACCAACATATTTCGAAGCATTTTATTCAAATAACGAAAATCAAATCGCCATTAAGTGCGCACCATATGAGATATTTTTTGTTATATAAATTCCATGGAATTCACTTGCGAATAGATTCGAAGATCTAACATATGTCGCAAGTTATTGTCACCACAAAAAGAATGATTTTATCATCAAGACAGCGGTAGGATGTATTTTTTCATCTAACAGTCTTTGCCTAATAGAACTGTGTTGAAATGGGTACATCTAGATAAATATCAAGAAATATTTCATTGAAAAGAACTCAAGAAACTACTTTAAACGACGTAATAATCCTTGTATATCCTTCATAGATTCGAACGACCATAGATCTTTCTTGGTTTGTAACCTTAGATCAAGAAAATATATGAAAGTACATGAGAGCAAACTGCTGGGGCTTTATCAATGTTTTTCCAACTTCTCCAAATTATAATCTGCTTCTTACTATACACAAGAATGACTTCAGCATTCAGTTCGACATTATCTAATAACTCTCATTCATAATAAAAAATTCAGTATATCCATTGTCAGTTGGATGAGAATAGAGTTCATAATCCACCTCTGATAAAACATAATAGGATTTGCGCTTTGGTCGAAAATGCCGACCATAGGCGAAGATTTATCGTTTTACTTCAAATGTATTTTTGTTTAAAAATTTTTTTTCGAAATCAGTTGAATATTCTGAAAAAAACATAATGGAACTGAATTTCCACTGATTTGTTGTTTTGAATTACTATCAAATTTTTCTTTTTTTACTGAGCGATCTAAGATATGAAAGGTATCAGGAAAGTGTATAATAAAAAATAATAAATACAAGCATTCACTGTGCATTCAGTGTTCTGAAGAATAATAATAATGCATTTATTTAGCACCCATGTTACATAAAAATTACGGAAGTTGACAGTCAGGATTTGTTACAAACATTATTATATATAGGAAACCTAAACAAATCAAAATTATTATTAGGTTTGCAATTATAAAAATAAAATAAAAGATGACAAACACGCTAACATTTAATTAAAAATGTTATCAAAAGTATTAGGATTAAATATCTCAATAAGAGTAAATGAATGTTTAAATGACTCATTCTAATCCCCGTACGATAATATACAATAGAACGATATTTAAATAACTTCCCTAATGATTAAGAATTTAAAATTTCATTTTTTTATCATTTATTTAACGCGACTAGCCTTAATACCGACGCCGGTGAGCATACTTCCCCCAACCGGAAATTTTGCGCGAATCCTGTGTTATTTCAGAGGTCTTTAACGAGCTCAACATCCATGAACTCGGGACCGCTTTCTTAACATCCCCTCCGTAGGATGGCATATCTATCGTCATATCTCGTGCTGCAGCTGCAAATACGCTATTACGTTACAGTTATTCGGGGTGTTTTCAACGCGTACCTTCCTTGGCAGGTAGTCACCCAACCAAGTACTAGCCGCGCCCGATGTTGCTTGGCTTCAGATCTTCAAATTGAAATTCAAAATATATTTATTTCCCATTATGTAGTACATTTCACTCAACCTAATATATACAACTGAAAACTATATATACAATATGTTTCTTCCACTGTTCGTACAGTGGGTTTATCCCTCCAGCTTGCCGTCCGTACATGGATAGGCGAAGGGGAGAGGGTCTGCGATGTTTGCAGAGTATATGGCATATGCCAGGGTAGGTGATTAAAATACTTGAAATGTTTGCTCCCCTCCTGCAAAGGTTATGAGAGCGTTTTAAATTTGTTCCATACGAAACGATAATTGAATTTAATCAGAGCTAATTTTATGAGAGATATGAGTAGATTGCTGGAAAAGGGTGAATACGAGGTGGTAGCACCTCACAAAACACCAAAAAACCAGCTTATGAAAATTTTGTATTCGCATACTAGTTGAGGAGAAATGATTTGAGAGTTGTGTTTGTGTGTGGGGTGCTTGTTTGATTGGTGTGTGTAAAAAATTGAGTTATGATTGTATCTGCTCGACCAATTCAAAGTATTTGTTTGAGGTGTTGGTATGACGATGGTGTGATGTTTTGCCTATGTATTCATGTAATTGTGGTGAGTTTTTGAGGGATGGCTTCAGATCTTGATATAATTATCATGTCGGTAATTACCCGCCCAAAATTGTGATGGTCTGTGATGGGGACTATAAAAACAAATTTCAGTAAACAATCTGGAAAAGGAGATCATTAAAGGATTTGGGAAATATTTTCATTCATAACATTTTTTGGTAGGTCTACTGGGAGATAATGAGAAACGGTCCGAAAGTTAATGATAATTATATTTTTTTGTATCTAAGCAAAAATATTGTAACCGTTTTTTTATATCACCCTGGGCTTTTAAGGTATATTCCGGATAAACGGATAATTTCTTCGTGATTGAGTCCAAGGTGGGCACTACTCTACTGGCCTCATCAACTTTTTAAAATTTTTGATATTTTTTTTTTTTTTTCAGATAATTCAGATCTTGTTTTCTCAAGATTTCTTTTGTGTTGTAATAAACAATTAGAATTCGTCTGCCTAAATCTGTTCAACCATTTAAATAATTGTTTTTTTATGGAGACTGTATTGGATTTCAAGGGAAAATTAGTATTTCCACTTCTCTATTTTGTATGAAAAACACTATTTGGAATTCCAGATGTGGAATTAATTTATTTCGTTTCTTATTGGAGTTTTCTACCAAAGCAAATGTCTGACATTGGGAATTTTCCCCAATTCCAACGTAAATTTCTTTCAAATCCAAAGCCATACCGCTGCAATGGTTTCTTATCCGTGAAACCGGGATATGGCTTCATATTCAGAAAATCTTTCCGTTGAGTGGAAACCCCTTTTTTTGAATTCTGTTAACTTCCCAATGTAAGTAAAAAATTTGCCTGTGTTGAAAAACAAAATGTGATCCTTTTGCAACCCAACGCGTTTGTGATTTCCACATCTAGAAACCTTTTTATGAATTAAAATTTCATTTTTTCTCAAATCAGTGAGAATTGATTGGACTACTTTCTCATAGTTTCAAATATGAGAATATTATATTTTTCTTTTTGCACTAATGGGCGACGACAAGGAATTTTCAAAATATTTTCAATGGATTTTACAGCTTGTTAAAAGTCCGTTGGTAACTTTCTTTCGTTTTTTCAATTTTCAAAAACTTGAAAAAAAATATCAAAGTCGGCCAAATTCAAATGGATTCTTTCTAGTGCCATTGCAAAAGAAGTGACGTAATCACCCGATCAACCAATCCCATAGATGACAGCTTCAATCCATTTTGCAACGTTGCTATATTTTCAAATCTTAGGCCGCGCCTCCATAACAAGAATACATGATTGGCTTTCTCTTTATCAGAAATCGTTTTCATGGAGCACAATGATTCATAATATCAAAAATAACAAGGTTTATGTGCACTGTAAAATCGACAATATATTGTTTTATGACATATCGAATGTTTTTACACCCTTCAAATCGCCATCATCGCTTGAAATTGGGAATAGTGTTCTAGTTCTGACATTTATAGTTTGAGAAACTTGGCAATATTGCCGTTTAATGTCACAATCAACACGATATACCTATTGGCTGCTCGGTCGTTTACGTCACAATTCCAATTCCAAAATATTTATTGAGATATTCTGTGATTACATTTCATGTCCTTAGCCTAATTACTAACTAAATTTACATATTTACAAATACACAGACTTAGGGGTAGTTCGCGCCACCCTCAGTCCGGAGACAGTCAAACCATCCTCCCGGAGCACCGTTTCCGGGCTCTGAGAGAATGCCTCGGCCCCAAGACGGACTGATACCCACGAACAGTCGAGGGAATGAGTCCATCCCAGCAGATTTTAGCGCTGTTTCTCTTGAGTTATTCGGAAAGTCCATGTTATTTTGGGGGTTGTTTCAGTCTCCTGCTTGCGCTAATACTGACTTTTGAAATAGATTTCGATTTGTAAGGAATGAGTTTGATTTGTGTGTATGGTTTTTGTGGATTTTTCCAGGAAAATAATAATAAAAAACCTGGTGCAGGGTGTGAGTGTTTTTTGTGATAGTTTTGTAGTATTTTACTATTTTTTTTGGTTTTTTTGTGTGTATTTGAAGTGCTGGATTTCATACTCGCGTATGAATGTTCCGTTTTGAGTTTGTTTTGTAGTATGTTATCAGCCCTCCGCGTCCGCCGGCGGCTGCCTCCCCAGAGCCGCGGGGAGGGGATAAAGGCGGCTCATGCCCCTCCCCCCGCGCGTTCAGGGAGTCACAGCCACCAGCGGGGCGATGACCTGATGTACAATTTGTGTTAATGAAAGTATGGCATTCTGAATGTTTGCCAATATTTCAGATTGTTTTGAGGCAATTGAAGTTAGATTTTTAATTTCATTTACTAGGTCATGAACCAAAATCTGCGAGGGTGGGCCATTCCCATCGTCCATTTCGGGTCGACTTCTTGGTTCTTCTATATGTGTTCTTCGCTGTTCAATCCTAGTGGAAGCGCCTCTACCTCCCCGGCCTCGGGGGTTGACTTGCGTTCTTGGGTATATATTCGTTCTAATACTCCGCATTTCCGTTCCCTGGCTTACTGAGGGGCGCGATTGGGATTGTTCATCTCGAGCTGCGAGCTTTTTTAAGTAGGCTACGCATTTCTTAGTTTTAGTTTAGTAGTTTGCAGGATGGTCCAGCTTGCAGTTTGCACATTTAGCTGGAATATCCGGACTTTTCTTGCATGTTGCCGTATAGTGTTCATTGGCACACTTTAAGCACTTGGGCGTGAGGTTGCAGTCGGGTGCCGCTTATCCCCACCCTTGGCACCTCCTGCATTGTGTCAGATTTGTATCAGCTTTCCTGACTTCCCAGTAGATAAGCGTATTGCGCAGGGTTTTGATTCTCCTTTTCATTATCGAGAGTGTGACTTCTCCGCTTGTAATCACAAGGTATAGAGGCCTCTCTATTTTCTTCATTTTGTATATACTAAGTGTCTCCAGGGCGTGTTCCTCTTTGAGCCACTAGGAAATTTCTTCGATTTTAGGTCCGCTGTCCATGCCTTTAAGCACGAACGCGTGCTGGTTTCTGGCTTTGTGAGTGTAGGTATGGAATCCTACATTTCTATTTCTGATGAAGTCTTTCATCTTCTCAAAATCCTCAAGACACTCCGTGTGTATGAGGGTGTTTTCTTGGGTATATTTTAAATACAAATTTTTCGCGCAGCATTTTTTCAGCTGCGAGTATGTTTTTTCGTCAATAATCGTCTTGCCTTCTAAGATGACTGGAGGGGGCATGGTTCGATTGTGTATATCTTGTTCCGATCGAGTTGGTTTCGGGACTTCTTCCTTGTTGCCTTTTTTTCTGGGCTTTTCGGCCGGTTTATCCATTTTTTTATAGTTTCTATCAATTTCAATTATTTCATGGGTTTTCCCCGTTTTCCTTCTCTTAGCATTCCCAACATCTTGGGTAATTTTCTTCTCCATGGATAAGTCGGCTAGGTTTTCTTCGTCTGATGAGGAAGAGAACATGCCTTCCAAATCAGTGGTGGGGGTTTTACCGTTTCCATTTTCGGATGAGTTTATGTCATCCTGTAGGTCTGTTAGTTTGGGAGACTTTGTAAATTTCCTTCTTTTCGTTTTTCTCTTGTTTTTCCCCTTGGTTATGGGGCTATTTCCTCTTCAATCAATTCATCGTCACTAGACGGATCTGTAGTCCGTCTAACTGTGGTAGAATTTTTATTTTAGGTTTTATGTCTCTGACTTTTTCCTCGTCAGGACTTAGTTCTGTTACTATGTCCTTTCCTTGTGCCTGTCCGTCCAATTGTGATGTTATCACAACAATCGGATGCAGGCATGCCGGGGTTTTTTAAGGCTTGTTCTTGTTGTAACTTTCTCCATGGTAATGCCTGCTTGTCCGTTCGGTTGCATAAGTGCTACTTCCGGGTGCAGGCTTGCGGGTGGGTCGGTTACTTTTGCAGTGATGTTTTGCTCTCCTTGCCTCCTTTCCCTTCCTCATCTCCTTCAGTTGATTTTTGGCCTCCTGGTATTTATCAAAATATTCGGCTCGGCCTTCATCATTTTCAGAGTTCGATAAATATGCGTAGTATTCATCTTCCCAGTGAATTTCATCATATGGTTTGAAGTCCTCTTCGAAACTTTCGATCTCTGTTTTTCCTGCTAGCCATTTGGCTTCTACTTTTTCCAGTTTATCGACTATTCTTGTACTAATATTTCTATACCATTCCTTAAGGTATTCATATCTGGGTGTTGTATACATTTCAGGAAATAATTCTTGAAATGGTGTCAAATTCGTGGCAAATAATATCATCTTGCCTGCAAATTCCTTTTCTTCGTCCGTAAGTTTCAATTTCTGGGACATTTGCAGCTTTAGTTGTGTTATTACTAGGGCCGGCTACTCCTTCCCCTTCGGACTTGGGGGGTGAGGAAACATGTTTCTCCTCCCCGCTCGTCTCTTCTGTGCTATCTGAGGTACTAGTTGAAGTATACGAGCCAGTTTCGGCTAATTGGTCGTATATTCTTAGTAGTTTGCCCCGTTTCTCTTCATCATATTCATCTGGTTTATTTATCCGATGATATTATCTTTCAATATCCTCGAATGTTTTCCATCTGCTTGGCTTTATATTACAATATATCATTTCTTACAATTGATTCATCCCTGTACATATTGGGATGCTTTTCAGCGGTTGATATTTGTTCTTTTCCAATGTAAGTTCAATCATGTCTAATATACTCAATATCTTTTCCATTCTGTACGCATATTCCAGCCAAAGTATTTTTTGTTGGGTATCATACTTGAGACTCGAGACTATATATCTATATTCTTCGCTTTCGTAGTCTTCTCCTACTATTTCAGCGAAGTCTTCTACGTCTTTACGTCACAAAGAGCGCCAATATTAGTAACCTCAAAATTTGCTGATTTTCAAAAACGAATGGGAACTGATGTAATTGAAATTTGACTCGAAAAATGTTTTCTTGGTACATTTTTATATGCGTTATGTATTTCAAAGCATATTTATAGCGATAATAATTTCTCGTGTCCTTGAATATTCTTACTCGTGTTCGTGTGAATCACTGATTTGGAAATAATTCGGATTTATCAAAAAATTACTTCGAAAAACACTCCGCAGTCACTTTTTCACGTGAAGAAAACTGGGTTTTTCCACTTGGTCAATGTACCAGTTTTTCTTCTTCATCACAATAGTTATTATTGAACATTAAAAAAGAGTTTTCCGAACTTTTGTTACATCTTTGAAAATATACGAGATATCATTCGATAATCACATCAAAATAGCAAGCGAAAGACCCTCACTTCTACTGTTTAATCTTTGGTGAAACAAATTCCACAAATAATAATCATTTAAATTATCCTAAGCAAGTATTCCGACTTTTTGTTTAATATTGAAATCCAAATTTTCTAGAAGGTCGAGTTTACAAGCTTTCTTTTCAACATATAATATTTCAAACTCGTTAACAAAATCTACCTGCTATTTCGAACCTATGTGGTCCATTAGATAATAAATGATTAGTGATTAACACTTTCATTGGTTGTTGTACATATCTGAAGCAAATTTGCTTTAGCCAGATATTTTATGTGGATGGTACTTTCGACTAGTGTACAAAATTTGTCATGCAGATGTTCACCATACACCACTGTTCTACTGATATATTATTTCATCCCAATACATTTGTAGTGGTTCAATTTGGTCTACTATGTCCATTAAATTCCTTCAACTTTGTTTTTAATAGTCCCCTCACTATTACTCTCTTTTCATATATATATATATATATATATATATATATATATATATATATATATATATATATATATATATATATATATATATATATATATATATATATAATATATATATATATATATATATATATTTATATATATATATATATATATATATACGGGAATCATATTTTTAATTTTTCTGGTTTCCTTCATAATTCAACATTATAATATGTACGATTTTGAACGAACCCTATATTTTGAATCGAAGATGAATGTATTCAACTGAGAACGGATTTACTATAGAAATACGTATCATTCAACAATAGAATATGAAATGTATTACTTCCTAAGTAACAATTGTAACTGGAACAATGGAATAACATATAGATCTAATATATTGTTTCATAGATCTCATATTCCTTTCTTGGCAACGAATTTTACCTGTGAAGTTGGAACCGAGTTGGGCCTATGCTGCATATATAGTAAGGGTTCTGCCTTATATGAAGGAACAATTCGCTAATCATCCAATATATCATGAAAACTTGTATCTGATACTCTATATTAAAATGGTGAAATTTGCTACATTACCTTGGTTGTGGTACAAGTGGTGCATCATGTGCTGAAGAACGATTTTCCATATTTTTTTAAGCTAGGACTATTCGTTCGGTGGAAGTTCATGAATACAAAAATAATATGGTTACACTTTGTTCAGGAAATTAACGTATTCACTCTCTACTTTTCCATTTCTGAACTATTGCGTCATGTAATATAATTTTTTCATATATTACTCCAACGTGAATTCAATTCCCAATCATTTTGCTTCGTATAAACACAATTTATTTCATGCAGTGGCAATAAGTACCGCGATAGCAATAGGATCAATATAATTCTAAAAAATTTCTCGAATCAAGTTATAGGTACTAGATGAGGAATGCACAAATATATCTGATAGCACGTTTTTCAGGTTTATCCATTGTTGTTGAGTCGCCTTTCGGGAAGTTATATCTCATCAGTTTGATTTTTGGTTTATATCCATGTTCTTGACGAACAAAAAAAAAGGAACCGTAAAATTAGGATATTTCAGTCGTTATTTTACTGTCTCCAGGAGCATGTGAGGGTTCCAGAATTCATTGGACTCTATATTACGGACGGAATGGCAACGTTGTACGTGAGTCGAGCGGAGAAAAACCAAATCATTTTAGGTCGACTTTTAGGTTATGCTATGATATTGTAAGTTTTCAATTTGGGAGCAAATTACCAAACAAAGAGAGCTGATTTATGTTATTCGATTGTGTAGTTTCATATTCACACATTATTTATACGATGTGAAGAACGATAATATTTCACAGTTAGGTACACAACACTTTGAGTCTAATTGTTATTGTTTATTCTCCTCGAGATATATTCGAATATGTTTTTTGGCCGTGGTTCTTTGTCACTGATCTAGTCCTATGTGAGGTTATTTCACACGAGAAAACTAGTTTGCAGTTGTGATTAACAAGGCATATCGTTCTTTTTTGTATTTTCACCAGAATGAGTAGCACGGATTCACACCAAAAACATAGAATGATGCGTTTGAGGTTGCCATTGAATGGTCAAAAAGAGATTTTGTTGAATTGGAGGAAAAGTTTTAGTTTTCTTCTTCACAATTTGTGTGGGATAATGAAGTTTGAGAATCAAAAGCACTCTTTGGATGCAGGAATATATAGGAAATATTTTGAATTGAGATTATGTTGATATTATTGTGTCAGCTGGTATTCCAAAATCAATTAAAAAACAATACGAGGACAAAAATTTATGGACAATACATATCACAACTTCTCATTAATATCGAAGTAAACCTTGATGTATGGACAACAAACCTGTTTTTCGGGGTTTAATCGAGTGTTGAGACTATCATTCGAACAGAATTATTTGTTTATTTCGCATGCTATGCATATATAATTATCATTATCGAATATATTTCGAGAGATATCGGGGAGACGCCACCATTAAACTGATTGAATTCAATAATGAACAAACTACTTCGACAACACTCATTCCTTTCGTAACTGTATATCCTCTTGGAGATGTTGAGAGGAGATAAATAATTGGTTCACCAACTTTTGTTTAGATTTTTTCTCGGGAAAATTGCCTTTTGAACGTTGATGACAGCGCTGCCGATAAACTAGGTATCGATTATTGTAAACACCAGTTAATTCTATCTATAAGCAGATCTTCAAATAAGCGAACTGGTATATGTTTTGTTATAAAACGTATCTTGTTTTTTTGCGAAAGTAGCCTAGCAGGAAGAGAACACAAAAGCAATCTATTCGGGTTTTTCTCGATCTGAAATTGGTGTGAAGGATTTCATTGCAACTGCTCATTATTATAATAGCGATGAAATTGATAGGTTGATTGTTGTTTGGATTAATGAACGAATACAGGGTATTTCAAAGCTCCTGTGCATTCGTTAGAGATATTGGATTTTTATAGGTTGTTTTATAATGTCAGAACTTATGTACAAAAGATCTTACAGATCGAAGTGCTGGAATGTTGCAGAACCCAAACAACCCCCCTACAATCTACAACATCAGAACATATTGATTTTTTCAAAAGGAACGCTGTGTGGATAATTTTACTTTTGGAATATACTATTTTTGGATTGAATAGATACCATTCTGAGGTTCTACTCGTCATGATTTCGAAGTTATTCATTCGTAAAAATGCAGTTGCGGTTTTTCACAAAAAGGATGACAAAAAAATATGTTGAATTATTGAATTGAGCTGAATTGAAATTTCATGGTTTTATTGAAATTTTGGAAAATTCCAATATATTGGAATGATAAAAATGATTCAAATTTATTGCAGCGTGTTTTATATACCATATATCCTGGACCTTTTCTAGTACGAAATTACCCACCACTAAGAAATAGTTCATTCTACCAAACGTCGATTAAGTCAAACTAAAAATCATTATATAAAAAATTTTAGTTGAATAGAAGAAGTTCATTCAATGAAAGTTCCCTTCCCATTGACAATTCTGAATTTATTAAATTCCATATAAATACAACTGAGTATTTTAGATATCAGTAATTATAAAATAATATCGTCATTTCCTGTGACATTGTCTAATCTGACCTCCGCTGTTGCTAATAAAGTAATAAGTTATTAGTAGATCTAAATAAGCTAATGAACCCAATTTAAACTAATACAAGAATGTGAATAATTATTATTAAGGTGCGGAATGATTTCCAACATCAAGGATTTCCTGTAAGGAGCAGAATATTTCGATATTTTCATTCGAGAAAAGTTATGAATAATGATAATAACATGGCACGGAAAGTAAAATAACATTTCTCCCATTTCAGGAACCTCAATATTAAACAAGGAACTGATGGCGAGTTCATTCGGAAGTGGTAGATTTCACATATAATTGCTGAAAAATGGACTTTTCGACCTGGATCATGGGCCTGATCGTTTGTCACAGATTAGCTGCTTCCCTGATATTCTTTGGGAAATATCGGCTTGTAACAGTTACACATGAAATATTTTCGTGGGTAACTATTACTTCGTGGCAGAGCCGAACCCTTAAGTTAATGTTGATGGAATATGTTTATTGTCAATTGTCACAGCTGAGGCGTTTTTAGTGTTGCAGAGTCGCGGAAAGACGCGTGCGAGAGTTGTGAAATAATACTGTATTTTATCGAACTATAATGCTGAAAACTTGAATGAGCCTTTTTTCTGAAAATGGTGTGGCAAATTTGTCACGAGAGCCAGCACTTGTGGTAGGGAGAAACATCAAACCTTCTTCATTCGAAATAGTGTTATTTGAGTGATACATTTGAATTATTTAAAATAATCAAGTAAATAAAAAAAAGTTATAACCACAATGCCAACAATACATTGTAGTTTTGCGAACTGTACTTCGGATAATCGATATCCAGAGGAAAACGTATTTTTTATACCATTCGTAAAACCTAACATTGTTGAGGTTAGGTTAATCCATGACCCGAGAAGAGTAGATTCAACAAAAGAAAAAACCTTCTGAAGAAAATCCTGATCCAGTTTCAGCAACGATTAGTAAGGTAGGTTATTATAAAATAATTAGAAAAATAACCTATTGGTTACTGAATCATATTCACTGTAATGTATTGAATTTATCTTAATTACCCAATATATTTGTCTTATTTTTCATGCTGATTCTGATTTAAAATTTATAATTATTTTAAACGTCTGTCAATTAATTCATGTTTTTTTTTCGGAAAGCAAGCCACCGTTTTAATGTTACATTATTTTGCCTCCACATTTGCAAATTTTAATTTGGCTCCTAGAACGTCGTCTTTTGTCAAAAAAATTTTTTTTTGGTTAAGTTCTACATGTATTTTGATGTGCTTAGGTAATGTTTGTCCCTACCGGACTACTAGCGCTGCTAGTGGGGAATTTTTCGTACTTGAGGAAAAAGGCGCATTGAATGACGCATTGTGAGTTATGACTAAAAGCGCGTTCTCATGTATCAAGTTTATTCAATTGACCGATTACAGTTGATCAACAAAAGTGGAATATGACTTGAAACAGTTTTTGTTCACGCATTTCAATAAATACTAATTCAATTCAAAAAACAGTTTCAATTTAATTCATTTGAAGATGGCGTCGAAAGCAGTTGCGCGTGAAGTTATGAAGACAGTTACTGTTTTGTTGAAAGAACTAAAAATATTTTTATACATCCTTCTAATTTCCTCAATTATGCTCTTCAGATCAGCAATAGTAAGATCGGTTATCCTCAGTTTCTTTGACAATAGAACCCAAAGCATTTTCTCTTGCATATTTATTTCTATATTTATCTAGTCGATGGTTCCAAAGACAACCAATTATGATTATTATAAAGTTCTAAGAAATTCAGTTTGACACTTTCAGACCACTTGATGAAAAAGAAGATACTGGACACATCACAAAAAAAAAATACTGGATACATATACAAGAAGTGTGACCAGTTGATAAATAATAGTTTAAAAACTAAAGAACACGCTTAATAGAAAACTAAACTATAAAGTAGAAAATAATTTCAAATGAGTTTGAAATAAGAATATAGTGATTAACAACAAATTTATTTCATCGTAAAAAAGCGTGGGGTGCTTGATGTCAATGTTGTTAATATTTCATGGACAGATATTGGTAAAAGTACAATCATTATGAAAATATCTTGAAAAGCACCCCACGCTTTTTTACGATGAGATAAATTTGTTGTTGATCACTGTATTCGTATTTCAAACTCATTTAAAATTATTTTCTACTTTTTAGTACAGTTTTCTATTAAAGCGTGTTCTTTAGTTTTTAAACTATTATTTATTTTCAACTTCTTAGTTTTGTTTTTTATTGAAGCGTGTTTTCCAGTTTTTCAAACTATTATTATTATTAAATTATTTTAACTATTATTCTCCAATTTTGAATAGAATCGGACCATAATCACAAAACTCGTCCGCCATTTTGGAGCCGCCATTCCGGAACCTTCAATTTTGACAAAATAATCATAATCTCCGACCCCAAAAACCCCCACTCACTAATTTTGAATAGAATTGGACCCTAATCACAAAACTCGTTCGCCATTTTGGAGCCGCCATCCAAAATTTCTCAATTTTCACAAAAGAATCATGATATTGGACCCCAAAATCCCCCACATACCAATTTTGAATAGAATCGGACCATAATCACAAAACTCGTCCGCCATATTGGAGCCGCCATCTTGAATCCTCCAATTTTGACAGAAGAATCATAATCTCTCACTACGAAAACCCTCAGATACCAATTTTAAAGCGAATCGGATCATAATCACAAAACTCGTCCGCCATATTGGAGCCGCCATTTTGTTTTTTTTTCTAACAAAAATTTCTTAATGCATTGTCACCGGAATTATGTGCACCTGCCAAATTTTAAATCATTCGTACGTCTGGAAGTTGGTAAAAATCGCGCCCAAAGGAGTCGGTTTCAGACAAACAAACAAACATGCAAGTGAAGCTAATAAAATAATAACTAACAATGAAATAATAATGAAATAAAGCGTGTAGAAAGCGTGTAATAGAGCGTGTAATAAAGCGTGTAATAAAGCGTTTAATTATTATTAATAATAAATAATAGTTTAAAAACTAAAAAACACGCTTTAATAGAAAACTAAACTAAAAAGTAGAAAATAATTTTAAATGAGTTTGAAATAAGAATACAGTGATTAACAACAAACTTATTTCATCGTAAAAAAGCGTGGGGTGCTTGATGTCAATTGTTGTTAATATTTCATGGACAGATATTGGTAAAAGTAGAATCATTATGAAAATATCTTAAAAAGCACCCCACGCTTTTTTACGATGAAATAAATTTGTTGTTAATCACTGTATTCTTATTTCAAACTCATTTAAAATTATTTTCTATTCTTTAGTTTAGTTTTCTATTGAAACGTGTTCTTTAGTTTTCAAACTATTATTTATTTTCAACTTTTTAGTTTTGTTTTCTATTAAAGCGTGTTTTTCAGTTTTTCAAACTATTATTATTATTATTATTATTTTTTTTTACCTATTATTCTTTAATTTTGAATAGAATTGGAGCATAATCACAAAACTCGTCCGCCATTTTGGAGACGCTATGTTGAATCCTTCAATTTTGACAAAATAATCATAATCTCCGACCCCAAAAACCCCCGCATACCAATTTTGAATAGAATTGGACCATAATCACAAAACTCGTCCGCCATTTTAGAGCCGCCATCTAGAATTTTTTCAATTTTACAAAAGAATCATAATATTGAACCACAAAACCCCCACATACCAATTTTGAATAGAATCGGACCATAATCACAAAACTCGTCTACCATTTTGGAGCCGCTATCTTGAATTCTTCAGTTCAAAAGAATCATAATCTCTGACCACGAAAACCCTCATATACCAATTTTAAAGCGAATCGGACCATAATCACAAAACTCGTCCGCCATATTGGAGCCACCATTTTGGTTTTGTTTCAAACAAAAATTTCTTAATGCATTGTCACCGGAATAATGTACACCTGCCAAATTTCAAATCATTCGTACGTCTGAAAGTGGGTCAAAATCGCGCCTAAAGAGTCGGTTACAAACAAACAAACATACAAGTGACGCTAATATAAAGTGTGTAAAAATGGTAGCCCGCCAAAAGGCGGGTTGGCCGGAGAATGGAAACTGGAGAAATCAATTGCGTTGTATTTTCATAGTGTTTTATTGAAATAGGCCCCCATAAAAGTATCATAAATGTGAGTTAGCCTATATATATATATATAACATGTTAAAACATTTCTTGAAATAACACTCATGTGTTATAAGTTGGTGTGATTCATTATTTTAAATTTTACTTCTTCTTCTAGTTCATTTTTTTGTGCTCGGTTATATAACCATCTACACAGATCCGAGGGCCTCGTGCAGTAATACCTCACTTGCCCCCCTTCGTATGGCACCCTGGAAGTCTCACTCGAAGTGATACCACGAGTGCCCGAGCGCCCCTTCTTCCGACAAGTCCGTTGTCATCCAGCCTGGTTACTGGCGTAGAGAAGAAATGGACTATTTCATACACAAAACTTTTTTCGACTTTCACAATTTTTAGATTATTTTTGTATTGCACGTTATAAAACGGCAGACATTCACTATATACATTTACTTGACCTCCAACCAGTTAACGCCACATGTTAACCTTACCATGGTCAGAGGTCGAATTTTTAAATTTTATTCCACATGGTTTCATGGAAGTCAATGTTGAAGTGGAGAGAAAATGGATATTGACATTAACAAGAGTGACACATGGCTAGAACCTTAGAAACAGATTATACAGAGAGTGGCAAACGCAGATGGCGTTCTATTCTTTTTTGGAGTGAAGTAGAGTGAATCTAGAGGAAAAAAAGTGTTCTCAGAGTGGAAGTTGGCTAGGAACAAAATGCTAGAGTGTTTCTGAAGTGAATCATCATAGAGAAAGGAGAGTTTGATTGAATGAAATTGAAAGTATTTTATTTATTTATTGCAGACGTCTGTGAAGTGGGATGAAAGATCTGTTTGAATTTACTTGTGTGTTCAGACAAAGGTCAATGTTTTTCAATTCTTTGCTGATGTGATGGTCTTCAAGGAAAAATTTAACTTCATGTAGAATTTTTGAATTTCTATTCGGGCTGAAATTATGTTTATTAAATCTGAGATGATGACCAAAAGCTGATTTTTTATTTTTGTTAAGGTATTCGACCTTCCAAAGGTCTACAAGTCCTACCGATGTATGTCGCTGTACAATATTCGCAGTTTAGTTTGTAAATACCACTTTCAGAGAATTTATCAATTTTATCTTTACTATTGACAAGATGTCTATTTATGTTGTTCGTTGTTTTGAAGGCAACTTTGTCATTTTCCTTACAGTTTTTGGTTATGCAACCTGCAATTTTATTTGAAATGTGATCATTTACGAAACGAAGGGAAATACATTTTGTTGGTTCGGTTTTTCAAAAGGCTAAATTCAATTCTTTTTTAATTTTCTGAATGAGAGAATGACTCACATCAGAGTTACAGTTGTTATCGAAAGCTATTTGTTTCAATATGTTAATCTCAGCTTGGTAATTAACTGTAGAGAGAGGTATGTTTATATAACTGTGTATATAGCAATTGAGAGCAGCCATCTTATGTTGATGTGGGTGATTTGTTAAGTTAGGTTTCACATGGTCAGTCTGTGTTGGTTTCCTATGAATGCTGAAACTTTAATTGTTGCAATTTTTGTAAATAGTTAGTTCTAAAAAAAATCATGTATTATTTTCTTCAATTTCAAGAGTGAATTCAATGCTAGGGTGTATGGAATTGATTTCGTTCAAGAGACTAACCGCAGTATCTTCGTTACTTTCAAGGAAGACTAGACAATCATCAACGTACCTGTACCAGTGTAAGATTTCAGGGTTGTTGTCAGTGATAATGAACCTGTTTTACAAATTATTCATGAAAATATCTGCTAGGAAAGGTGATAAGCAACTTCCCATAGCAAGGCCTTCTGGTTGCTGATAATATTTGTTATTGAAAACGAAAAAGTCTTGCGAAAGACAGAAATTGAGGAGAGTCAAAATGTGGGTCGTACAGTCATCATCGATATTATAAAAATTTAAGATTTCCTCGACTAAGGGTAGTGTTTCTGATTTTGGGACTGAAGTGAAAAGGTTGGATACATCGAAAGATAACATCGTGCAGTTCTCGACTGGTATATCTACTTTGTTGAGTCTCTGTATTAGATCTAGGGTATTACTTACCGAGTATGTGGGTTTGAATCTCGTGAGATCTTCAATAACTTTGTAAGTGAAAGAGGCTAAAGTTGATACTGGTGTGCTGGTTAAGCTTACTACTGGTCTAATTGGCGTATCTATCTTATGTATCTTTGGAAGTCCGTGCAACCTTGGCATGACAGGATTCCTAGGAATTAAAGAGTGGGGGGCAGAATATTCTTCCAAGGAATCTTTTTTAAAGTTGATGTAAGTTTTCGTTTTTTCAATGAACGTGTGTAGGGGGTTTGAAGGTGAAATTTTAAATTCGTGTGTATTTAGAAAAGTTTCAACTTTATCTATGTAATCAATCTTATTAAGAATCGCCAAACAATTACCTTTGTCTGCTTTTGAAATAATTAAGTTGTGATCTTTCATTTTGGATTGAATGCTTTTTAGTACAGAGATTAGATTTTTTTATGTGATTCTTGGTTTCACGTCTTTGACGTTTAAAATTTTTTTTGGTAGTAATCTCTAGTTGAATATTCTAAGACAACTTCTATTTCAACAGCAAACTCTAAAAGTTTCCACTCAGAAAAGTCAGACTCCAAAGCAAATTTGAGACCTAGTTTCAACAAGTCCATTTCATCATCATTGAACACAGTATCAGAGAGGTTTTTGACTCTTTCGTAAAATTTAAAATCTAAAAAAATTTTAGGATTCCTTTGTTTGTTTTAAAAAAAAATGTTTCTGTGTTATAAGCTCTTATAGTTTCTTATTGACTTTTTTGAATTTGTTACTTTTTGCCTTGTCCACTTCATCATTGAAATCAATTAAATAACACATGAGTGTTATTTGAAGAAATGTTTCAACATGTTATATGTACTTAATGTTCTCACCTCTTTTATACAAACTGGAAACAGTTTTGATGGACTTCTTGTAAACCTGACGCGTAAGTAACCTCAAAATCTTTATCATTCAAATTGTCAAAATATTTCATATACAATTCTTCTAGGTATTACTTACTTGCAGGTAAGCACTGAAGATGACTAACATATAGTCGAAAGCGCTCTGCTACGATTATCTAAAATAAAAATAATTTTGCACGAAATACAAAATTCTTTCACTTCTGCCATTAACTTCTTTTCTCCAACAAAAACAATCCGAAAAGCTTTTCAACCGTTTTGTACGACGCGGAAAAATATAACTCTGTTTTTGGTCTTGGATCTTCCTTCCAGTAGCGTTGGGAATTTACACGTATTTTCTAAACTAGGAATAGTACTTATTGCCAGACCGGAATTAATGTTAACCCCCACATAGTCAATAACGGAGCTCTAAAAAATGGTTCGTTACAATCTATCTATCTGTCTATCTAATGAAATAGCAGTAATATGGTTTCGCCTAATGAAATAGTAGTTATTGAATTGTTTTGTGATCGCAAAAATTACAGAGTCGTAATCCGTTATTGGGAACAATTATTAATTTAGGGAAATACTAGACTCGCTTCCACTGGAAGAACTGAAATATTTACATGCGACGCATAATACTTGAAATTCATATTTATGATATAAATTATTTGAAATTCAAATGTGTGAAATGAAATATTTAATATATATATATATATATATATATATACATATATATATATTCTAAAAAGAGTAAGACTGATGAGTTACAGTTGTTCATATTGAACGAATACACACACTATATAAAAGGAGCATACAGAGCAAACAAAAAGTTTGAATTTATTGAAAAACATCAAGATTTCCTGTTTTTTTGTACATATCAGAGAGAAATTGAACTTTTAGGGCTCAGAGAAAGCTATCAAATGATAATTTGCAACACTTTGAAACCACGCCACCGAATCGGCCCATTTAAATTCAGCACAGATAGTGACACAAGGTATTTTCATGTCAAATTCCATTCCATTCGGTTATGGCTTCAAGTTTGTCTATAAATTGATTCGAGTAATCCGCAATGAGTAGTATTTCTATGGAATCTATCTAAAAGTCAGAACCATTGCTGAAACACGGTAATACTTGTACATCAGGCATTTGGTATTGTTTTTGACAGATGTGGGCGCGGGATGAGAAGTAATTTTCCAAAACTCCAGCCTCCTCATTTTGTCCGGAAAATATTCAATACATTGTTGACAATACATATGAAAGCTCGTACCTTACGGTAAATATCAACTATGTAATATGCTAAGTGTTTATTGAAATGAATTGCTTAGCAACTTTCAAGCATAAATGTCATAAATGAATTTATGACTTGGTAGGTATTGCAGTTATTCATCTCGTAACAATATCACATTTGACCCTGATAAGGAATACATTTATCGGTTATTTCAACTACTAAGGTATATGAAACTTCGCAAAAGAGAACAACTCCCAAAATTCAATTAGATGGTTCTCTCAACAGAATTGTAATCAATTAAATTAAATATGAAAGGTATTTTTTATTATACTTCTTTTTGTCTGTCTTTGCAATTAAGTGGGAAATACTATAAGAAATTATGCTTTGTTTGCTTTTGTTTTTGCTAATTATTTTACTAGGTTTTTCGGGTCGACCTGGGTTACTAAATCGCTTTCGATTGTACTTCGCAGGTACGTTTTCATGAGTTTTGATTTGGAAAAACTCCTTTCAGCACCATTTACAGACAATTATTTATGATTTACCATGAAAACACCATACGGTAGCTTGCTTTCACGCCGCTTGCTGTTATGAGTTTTGACTTTAATAGTGTTTGTTTATGCAAACAATTACAAAAAAAGCCGCCGCGTCGCCTCCATATTTTCCCGCTCTAGGCGGCTGTCTAGTTCGCCTATATGGATGAGCCGGCCCAGGATATTTTGGATGTAGCTTCTCATAAGGTACAATGCAATCTCTTGGTGATGGGGGTGGCCCAGATTCAGGTAACTACTAGATAAGTTATCCATTAGGATAAACGCCACAGTTTCCAAAAATCTCCTGAATAAAGTTGGAAAAATATTTGTGGTTATAGTCGTTTACCATTTACGACAAATGAACTATTCTGTTATTTGCTAGTGAGCGTAAGGAACTAGGCAAAAATTAGATAATTTGTTTTCTCAATCGTGAAATCGTGTTGTTTTTCGAAATCCGGATGAGTTTGTCTGAGTGTTCGACAAGAACTGGTTCAACCGTTAGTTTTTGTCTTTATACAGTAATTTCATGTTATTTTATTCTAGTTCTCCTTATTATCCAATGTGCACTTCAACATAATATTTAGTAAAGTATACAGATTTGAAAACTATACTCAATTTGTTACGTAACCATATTATCACCCGATATACCAAAGAAACTATAATATTAAACGAATATAAGACAAGTGTTTTCACAAAGAGAGGTTACGCCACATTTTATTGCCAATACGAATATGCCATTAAACTAAATAGTCGCGAAATCAAAGAGATAAAAGCGATATTGGCTACTTGTACATGTAACTTTGTATAGATGGTTATCACCTTTCTCGAATCCGATAAGTATCTCAACTGAAATTAATTAAAAGTCGAGATAAAATTAACCGAAGCAATGAATGAAACACACAAGAAGGATTTAAACGACATTGCTGGACAGGTTTCTATAGATTCTTGAATGAAGCTTGTTAGTTGGATATGTAAGAATTTTGTCCGAGTCAGTTTTTTGTGAAATACGTACTATGGAATATCAATAAAAGATTAAGGTCAGTAGACTCAATACAGATCATTGTGAACCGAAGTAATCCATTGAGGACTCGGTACAGACAAATCAAAGCATATTATAAACAATAAATTACCCGGAATGCTGTCATTATTCCTGTTTTTTGGGATGGCAGAGAAGTTTGAAAAATCCTTCAGGGACACTTCTTGGTAGTGTGGTAATCTCTGGTTACTTTTGTTTCAAATGTACCCACTAAAAACTCCTCGGTAGACTTATCTAGCCGTAGCGTTCGATGACACTTGTGTCTTTTGGCCCATTGTATCTTATCTCTTGTTTACTCTTACATTGCCCACTCCAATAGATTTGTAGATTTACTAGGTATACCCTGTATAGTTATGATTCGCCAATTGGTTGCCCAAAAATTGATTTTTTTCTGCGATCCATATCTCTGCAAATGCACATAATGTGTGATACTGTTTCTGGTACATTGCATTAAAAATGAAAAGCGTCTTATTGCTCAAGGCAGCTCACTACAAATACCTATACCTACAATAGGTGTTTGTTGGTTGAATGTCCATGAAAAACATTAAGTTTCCTGGCTAATGCCTCGACAGGCGTTGGATTACATTCGATGGATAATTGTGCAAATTACTTTGAGTTCACTTCCTAAATTTTGGTTGCGAAATAGATAAATATTAACCACTTCACTCAAGCTTACCACTTGTATGCCGGTTTTGGGGTATTCGTTCCTCTTCAGTACCGGGAATATCAAGCAGACAAATGACAATTAGTTTTCGATGAGAGTGTATCAACAGAAAAGAAAACAGCGCCATCCCAACTCAAATAAATCAACTAACATTATCAACTTTGACATGTTATCCTGAATATTGGTACATTTCCGCATGGTCTGCAGGTTAAGTTGGAAGTTCAAAATCTGATGTTTTTTTTTCTCACACGGTATTTCGATGTATTCTTCCCCGTGTCTGTTCTCTGGTATATTATGCCAGTAATATTAGTGTTTTTCCCGGATCCAATCGTCTACAGACCCTCGTACTATACGCTTTGGTGAAAATAATGTTCTGTATCAGTCATTGACCCATAGGAAAAATAGATAACCCAATGAAAGAAATGAAAGATACTCGACAACTATGCCATTTAATTCTGGAAATGCTTTGGAGAAATCCTATTTTTCTAATATTTTTTTTTTTTCGATTAGAGATCGAACGTCTGACCGATGAAAAATATTTGATAAACGACAAGTTGTAGGTAACATCCCTGCTGAGCTATTCATATGTGATCTGCGCTCACTACAGTTTTATTACCATTTCCTTTTGTTAAGCTCCACGGAAGAGTCCTCTGTTATGTTCGTGAGGATGCCTTGAAAGCCATTGAGCCCCCAGGGAAAGGATTCGCTGCATTATCAGGATTAAGAAAAAGAAAGAGGAACTCAGAATTTATTAACAGTCTTTTTCATCGATGTTTGAAGGTGGTGATTTTTGGGCATGAAATTTATAGTCCTTCCGCACCTCAGTGTGCTGACTGTGCCTATCGGGTTTGCCTCCGAGTATCATTAGAAATATTTCAGCGATGCCTTGAGAACTTGCCAAGTTGGAATCATTAATCAAACTGGTAGCTCTTTAGTGTGTACCAAAAACCTCACAACAGTATGTGGACGAATCTGAGCTCTCTTAATGATGAAAAGCTGCTGGGGCTTCGAATAATTCATTTTGATTATAGAGCTTTCCCATACATTCTCGATAATGTGAAGAGCATCAAATTATAGATCTGTGTGTTGAAGCTCAGACCTGTTATCGTGGAATTTTAATGACACGAAATTTCGTGCACATTAATTGGTCACCAACAGATGTCAGCATAGGCCAATCCACGACACCAATAGTCGTTCTCCTAGTGCGTTCTGAAAGAGACCAAAAGCCGTCCTGATGATTGGGAAACCATGAAAAAGCTTTTGGCGGATGGTGGGCTCTCTTGGATTCGTTACAAATTTATCTTTCTCCCATTCTCGATAATGTATGGGAATATATCAAGAAAATATTCGGATAACTCTCAATAAGTCTTCATAAGCAACAGCTCCACAATCATCAGATATTTCTGAATCATTGAAATATTTACAAAATTTTTACCTCATGAACATAAGTTAGAGAATACAAAGAATGGTAAAGGTTGTTCGAGGGTTTAGATAAAAGTAACATTCACCATAGTAAAGTGTTGTGGACACTATATACAATATGGTTGTGAAGACAGTTGTCAGTGGATATATAGAGATATATTAGTGGAATGTTATAGTTCTGTATGATGAATGAACTGATATATTCTGTAGCTGGAACAATTGACAGGTGGAACCAATTTCTAGTGAGTTATCAAGGATCATGACTCATGTATATATATATAAAAATAAATATATAACGTAGATCGCTGCTTTCTTCAAGTGTCGTGAGAACTCAACATAACCTCAATGATGCAGATATAAAAATGTTTTATAAACGTATAATTGTGAAACAGCAGCATGAATCGGGAATTCGAAGATGGAGAAACTTACAATTCATCAATATATCGTTGAAAAAGTCTGAAACTCATGGGATTATGACGCCGAGAAATAAGATTCTGCGATTTTGCTATGGAAGCTGGCAATGCTAGATAATTTCCAATATTCATTGCATGGGGCAATGGAGGAGAATAGGCGTACACATATTTTTCAAGTTATTTCAATATTTGTTTTCATTTTGTGGAAAGAATGTTGCAGGTATTATAGGACTATATGAAGAGTTCTTGAATACTAAATTTCATTTTGAAAAAAATTTTTGATTTACGCGAGACATTATACGCTATAATACATTATCATTTGGATATCAGCATAACTTGACATGGCCAAGGTGTTGCGATATACATATTTCAAGCATAATCCCAATATCAATAGTATTCAAATTGCTACACGATGACTTGCAGCATTGAAGAACATGTGTTATTTTTCACCTAGATACATTATCGTCTAGCCAATTAAAATTAAAAAGTTTCTGGCCATTGTAGCACACTATTTCGCCGGTAATTTTCAATAACACAAATAAATTCGGACCATTTAATAATAGTTTATCCATATCCAATATCAATAACCGAAGGCAAAGCGGGTTTTGCGCAAGGATTGATCATAGTTATTGATAAACTCATTGTTAGTTTTGTAACCATGCCTCATTCGATTTTCAATTCGGTACGAAAGTTTTTAATTAGTAGTTTGAAAATATGAATTGACGAGATCTTGCTTTTTAGACGTGCTAATTCCATTATAACGCGTAAGATGCGTTTTTATCAAAAGAGAAACTATCTTCAAGGACAAACAAGAGCATATATTGAGAAGGCGCTATGAAATTTAAGAGAATATTTAAAACATAACACTCTAAACTTTTCTTTTTCAAAGATTTTCATCATAATATGATGATTTTGGTGTTTGACAGTTGAAGTAATGAAACTATATACAAACGTCTCAACCTTAATAAAAGCGAAAAAAGGTTTATTTTCAAACAATGAAGTCGATAGCGTCTGTAATTAAATATCAATGAAAATAGTTTGTGGCATTCTATCATCATTTCTACTTACTCCAAGCGGCAAAAATCTCTATTTTTCTAGCACATATATTCATGCTCTTCGAAGAATCCCAGTGATTTAATTATTTGATGAAAGTTACCTAACTCTCCATGATTAATAAATATCATAATATTATTTCACTCACTTCCAAATAACCAAAAATCGAAGTTGGTCGTATCCTGATATTGAAATATAGCTGTAATTTAGTTTTGGTATTACATTCATTTCCAGTTTTACACAGTCATCAGCATTTGTAATATTTGTCAGGACAAACAAACATTACTGTCCCACTTACGAATTTGGAATCTAATACCCCAAGAAAGGTAATATATACAGTGCGGTCCATAGGTATGGAATAAATTCATTTTTAGAGTTATTATGTATTTGTTTGAAAAAACCTGAAACACGTCCATTTCTATTGTCAATTTGACAATTTACAGTATGAAAATGCTTCCTCCTTCTTAAACCTCCTCTGAATTATGAGCATCCCCTCTAATATTTTAGATGAGAAAAGGGATCGTGTGGCATTTTTTTGAAAGGGATTTCCATTCTCTGTTCAGAATTATTAAATTTTTCAAATTTGGTGCAATCATAACTGAGACAATTTATTTTGAAAATATCAAATTTTGATACTTTACGTAGAATGAAGGAAATGTCACATAATGTTCAGGAAGTATTTTTCAATGTATTTCACAATTAAATTAAATGATCAAAATGACCACCATTCACTTTTTGTAGGACCTCAGGGGTTATGTTGTTAATTTCTTCCGTTATCCTAACTTTTAAATCTGCAATATTGTCTAGCCTATTGAAATATACTTTTGATTTTAAATAACCCCATGAGAAGTAATCGAGAGGAGCCAACTCGGGGGATCTAGGAGGCCATTCAATCGTTCCAAGTCTTCCAATTGGGAAAAACTTCGTTCAAATAATATCTAACAATACATTTGTAAAGCTCCGTCTTGTTGGTACCAAATTGATCTATATATTTCATTTGGATTATTAACATCAGGAAAAAGACAGTTCAATGTTGGCTGTGAAAAGTTCATCAAAAAATCTAGATAAACCTCACCATTAACTGGGCCTTCAAAAAAATAAGGGCCAATAATTTTGTTGTTAATGATACCAGCCCAAACGTTAACTTTTTTAGGATATTGTGGGTGAGCCTCACACATCCAATGAGGATTTTCTCTGCTCCTATTTCTACAGTTTTGTCTATTAACCGTTCCATTTAAATGAAAAGTAGCTTCATCGGAAAAAACAATGTTGTTTATGAACTGCAAATCTGCTTCCATTCTGTCCATCATCAGTTCACAGAATAGTTGCCTCCTATCAGGATCATCCTCATTTAACTCCTGAACCAACTGAACTTCATAAGGATGGTATTTTTCTTTATGTAAAGCTCTCAATATCGATGATTCACTCACATCATTGTCAGCGGCAAGTTGTCTACTTTTTTCCTCATCCAATTTAACATTTCGACCTGGTTTTTGAATAGTTTTTACATGTCCAGTTTCACAAAATTTTGTTTTTATTTTGCTAATTGTAGACTGTGAGACGTGTTGACCAGGGTATTCATTATTGAACATTTCACAAACTTCCTTTTGAGTTCTTGTTTTATTACCACATCCAATCATAATTGAAATGTCTATTCTTTGAGTTTCGGATAAATGAGCCATAGTTGAATCAGATACACACACAAATATTTTTCAATACACTGACGTGTGTCAGCAACTTATGAATATCAAAATAACAGTAGTCTACTAGATTGACATTACATTATTTATGTGGGTTTTATGAATAATTTTTTGGTGTCTTGAACGACTTTTTCCTGACGTTTAGCAAAACAGATAAGAAAATACCTGATTTTTTTTTATGCGGTTATTTAAAATCGAAATTATATTTCAATAGACCAGACAATATTGCAGATTTAAAAGTTAGGATAAAGGAAGAAATTAACAACATAATCCCTGTGGGAACTACAAAATGTTGTACGAGAATTCCAAGATCGACTTGCTTATTGTCAAGAAGTGAATGGTGGTCATTTTGAACATTCAATTTAATTGTAAAATAAATTGAAAAATACTTCCTAAACATTATGTGACATTATTTCCCTCATTCTACGTAAAGTATCAAATTTTTACATTTTCAAAATGAATTTTTTCAGTTATGATTGCACCAAATTTGAAACACTCATTATTGCTGAACAGAGAATGAAAATATCTTTCGAACAAGGTTCCACACGACCCCCCACCTCATTTAAAATTTTTGAGGTGGTGCTCATAACTCAGAGGGGGTGCAAATTGACAATAAAAATCGACCTGCTTCAGGTTTTTTTAAACAAATACATAATAACGCTAAAAATGAATTCATTCCATACCTATGGATAGCACTGTGTGACCCAGATGCAGAGGGCCACTTTCCTTGTCCAGGTTTGAGAAAATTAGTTGGATTGTATGTTCACTATATTTACATTCAATTCGATACTTTCTTCGATGCACTCCGTGGAATTTTTATTTTCGGTTCCAGGCTACCGGTTCCTAAATCTTTTTTTCCTGTTAAACTTCTTTGTGCGCGATGAGAGTAAAATTTCAAGGTCGATCCAGAGTGTAACGTTTCAAACCGAACGTGTCTGACGGAAAAAAACAGGTACTTGGCTAGAAAGAAAAAAAGAGAGTACTGTGCTATATACGTTAATGGGCTCGTTTTTGTTCTCCTCTTTGTGCCATTATTCGTTGCCCCACTCATGCACGTGTTTCAGTGCAGTATCTTGCATTTTGTAGTGGAAGTATATATTATTAATTTGTTTATATGCTGTACGTATTTCAACAATGGGTAATTTTTATTGTTAATAATTAATATTTATTCATTAATTATTTATATACCGAGCAGTTATTTTGAAGTGAGTAATATTTTTGTTGATTCATGTTTATTAGTTTTCGGTTTAATCAAAATTCTAATGAATATAAATAACAAAGGTGAAAGAGTTTTTTTCAATTCCTAAAAAGACAAAATCTACCCACAGCTGTTTCGTGGTTTCAGGACGGATAAGTGGTCTTTTCTGAATTTAAACCAAAACTGTCAGAGAACTTGTGCGTTCCGGCAAAGGACAAAGATGTGAAATGCACAAGTTATAAATGCGACATCTATAACTTTCGGAGGGAAGCTCAACATACTGCCGTGGAATTCAAAGGTGGGAAGTTTCCGGCAACATTGATGGGTTTCCAACTCCAACGGATTTGTCGGTATAGGCCACCCCACGACACCAAAAGTCAAGCTTCTACCACGTTCCGAGTAACGCCACATATGGCAAATGAGAAAGAGTTGTGTTTCAATTCCAAAAAAGCAACCATCCACATATAGCTGTCTCATGGATCCCAATCATCAGGACGGCTACTTGGTCTTTTCAGAATTTGAACCAAAACTCTCAAAGGACAAAGGCAAAGGACGAAGATTATGATTCCTAAATACTTGAACGACAAACGAGAGCCGAGAAACCCGTGCCATGATATATTGTTATTAAATTGCATAAACAATTTTGCAGCGTAACGTTAAGTGATACTCTGAAAGTGGTTGGGGATAGAATATGTCGAAGTTGATTAACGTTTTAAAACGCGAATAAATTGTTATTGAAACTGTTTCCATGCTAAGGAAATCGAAAAAACTGGTCCAGACAATATGATTCATCCCCATTCACCGCTGTGATTGAAAGGGTGTCTACAAAGTGCGATAGTTTAAATTTTTCGGTCGCAAACGTCAAAAGTAATTTGTTAGTGATTCGGTGGGTAAAAGCTCGTATCAAAGAAAGGCCCATGTCGAAAGTGCGCTATAATAAATGAAGACAATGAACGATTCGGCCGCAAATAACCTCAAATCAAATTTTGGGCGTCAGTTGGTGAGTATTTATGTATGAAAATACTGCGTAGACGTGTTTACAGTCGCCACAAGCATTCGCTCTGCATGTGCAGGAAGTTTTTGTAACTTCTCTGTTACAATCAATCTATGAAAGGAAAAAAGTCAATTGACAAATTTTACAAGTTCAATTTTCACAATGATATTAACAATAAAATTTTTGCATACTAATAATTACAGTGATCTAAAGAACATGCAGGAACATATTTTTATTCATGTAATACACATTCAAAATGATTTTTTCAGTCAAATTCTGACAGTAAACGAACAATATGAAAAATATGTGAGAATGTATGTATGAAGAAAAATAAAACAATATTTTCGATATATTTTTGTTTATATTTATTGATATTTCTTTATTTTTTTTATTCGTCAATTACTCCTACATCAGACGTAAGTTTTAATTAATTTTTTCATTGTCTGTGAAAATATTCATTCACCTCTTAATTTGACAGAGTACTGATTTGTTGTCGCTGCTGCTTGGCTAATCACTTTCACGTGTATATTGAAATAATATTTTTTTATTATTTCTCGAACCTGGCACACATGACCCGATCGCACCAATGCTGCTCCTTTTTTCACAGACTGATTCTCAACAACGATGTGGCTTTAAATGGGTAAAAACCCAGTTGCAACCACTTGATCCATCACGAATATAAAACAATGTTCAACTTGACAATAAAATACAGGCGAATTACGTATTCGCAGTCGCCTAAATGCGGTTCACAGACTACTCGTCTCAATCTGCATTTTATTCATTACTAGGGTAATTTCCGAAACCGGGGCTTAATTTTATTCAAAGGTTATACATGTCGAATCACAACGTGACCGCAGTTTTCACGTTTGTAACATACAATTTCAAACTGTTGCATTTAAAAAACACTATATTTATCAAAGGGGCAAATACGGATATTTTGCGCTATCTGGAGTAATTTGCCCGATTCCGCCACTGCGGCGCCACTCACAAATGTGCTCCAAGTCCATATTCGGTGAGTTGCACGCGATCATATTTGACATTATTCGTCTATTTTTATATCTACAGTTTTGCCAGGTATTGAATTGAATTGAAATTGAAACATTAGGTATTTTGGCCTCCTGAAGTTAAAACGCGGCTATCGCAAATAATTAATTTTTAAATGGAAAATGTTGCCATTTCTTTTGGCACAATCTAGTGGTTGGTCTAGCAACTGACTGTCACTGTTGTGCCCAAGCAAAAAATCATAAAGATTTTGAAGAAACACCGCTACCAAAGTGTTCATGGGCGGAGCGTTATTTCGTAAGGTTGATTGAATAGTTAATATGCATAGCAATGTTATCCAAATTGGGTTAGGTTGTATCATGTTATATTATGCAATATGTTTGTTTTCCGGTGAAATGGATTAAAACACATAGACGTGTCCCGTTTCGGTCTACAGAAAAAATTCACGCCAAAGGCACATTTCACATATCTAGTGAATTCTTCATAAAAACTACTCCGAATTTCATTCAACGATTTCCAAAAACTGAAAAATGTACCTCTAGTAAATTTTCAAAAATATCCTGATAACAATTCTGAGTGAGAGCGGCATAATAGATATTATTTCCTAGAATTCTCAAGTAATCGTATTGTATAATTATTTTGACATATATTTTGTATTCTTATATCACATCTAGATGATCACTAGATCATAATAAAAAGCAAAAATTACTCGGACATTTTCAAATGTGGTTCCAGTGGACGTTTCCTACCCAGATAATGCCCTTGAATGAAAACAAAATGTTATTGAAAAATATGTTTGTGCTTAAAAATATGTGATATTTTAGATTTCTACAAAAATCGATTTTTGAATTCACTCCTACCTTAATATAAAATTCAGAAGCAGATTGTCGAAATTTGCCATATCACTGAGTTGAACTCCTCAATATATCTCTTTTAGTAGGTCATAGACCACGTTCGAAAGCAAAATAAATCAACCTCATTGGGCCTATTATAGTGATCCCAAGAAATTAGTTTGCCACAATTCACGAATCAACATATACAATGTGATTTAGATTTCAGCATTCTGCATGTCCATCGTGTATTTATCCGGGGAAGTAATCGTTTTCTGTTAGATATTCATAAAAAATAACTTTTTACTTAAAATTTTTCTAAATTTTTTAATTTTTAGAAAAATGTTTCTATTCAATAATCAATTGAGAATGTTTCCTTTTTCGAAACAAAATATATACAAGGATCTTTGTATTAACATTATTTCATCCATACAATATTTTGGACAATTTTGTCCGCATCATCCCAATTTATTTCGATCATTTTGTTGTGCAAACTTCAATGTTATCGTGGGCCTAATCGGTTTTCAATACGCTTTCACGATGTAATACTCATAAAATAGTATTTTTATCTGATAATCCAATAACATTTCCTTTAAAGTTTGTTGGGATTCGGATCAATATAGAATTGAAGAAAAACATTTAGAAATCATCAAATTATTCCTCAGGGCTCGGTAACAATGAAATAAGTATTCGAGTAGGAAAAGCTGAACATTCCCAGACGACCGTAAAGATTGCCTGTCGGAAGCACAAGCCGAAACTGGGAATACGGAGTCCGGGAATGTGGCTTTTCCTACGAAGTTTACATACGATTCTTCCGAAAATCTAAAATTATTAAATAAGCATTATTAATTTCATTCACAAATAAAGGATGTCATGAAATCATTGTTTTGTAACTATGAAAACAAAGTAATATTGAATTGTCAAACTTGACCCACGAAAAGTTTATTTTTGGCATTTTCCCGTGGTGTTTTCCGAGTGATCGAACGTTCCAAATACTGCTTCATTGGATTTGTTCTTGTTGCCAACAAAATCCAGAGAAAAATTAAACTATGCATATAATTGCTTCATGGAATAACGTAGAAATATAAATGCAAGTTCTTTCTCAGAAAATGTTGTCATGGCATACTTCTTGGAACTTGGTTCCAAGATGAAATCTTCAACTTTTAGAGTGAACTATACAATGTTAAAGGAAACCCTTGCAATTAGACATGATGTTGATATATCTAAATATCCTTACCTTCGTTCATTTTTGAAACGGCTGGAAAAAGGTTATAGGCAAAAAAACAAGATTTCAACTGAAAAACTAATTAACAAATTTATCTCGGGGGCTTTAGATAAATAAAATTATTAATGTGGAAAATATTCAGCAAAATGATCCCAGTAGTTCTCATGTTCTTCTAGTATTCAATACTAATAAACAATTAATTTTGAAATGTATTTTATGGGTTGAAATTCTTAAAAATAAATTATTTTCGAAATAACGACTAACTGCTAGGAAGTATTGACTTTTCTTCCAAAAATGTTATACAAAATTTCAATATTTCTGATCGATTTTCGGAAAAAGTTTTTTTCCGATTTAATATTTATTGAAGTCCCTACCGCTTCCTGATAGAACATACACATAAGTGAAAAAAATAATTTTCAATTCATTGTTTGATAAATTAGGATTTCTGGATGAAACAAGTCGATTTTTCTACGTTTTAGCTTCATTGAAATTTCCCTGCAAATATTATCAAGGAGTAACACAAAAAATTTGAATTTTCCAAATTAACATTCAAACATCTGAAAAGTATTTCAATTTAGTATTTTACTAATGAATTTTGAGATCCACTCTCTCAAAATGGTGTTATCAACCAACTGATTTATTACCAGTAAAATACCAAGAATTATTCTTCAAAAGTAATTGGTTCAGTATATTTTTCATATTTATATGGTTATTGAGGTTGCGAAAATGGTATTCAATATTGTCACAAAGTAGAAGAAAATAGGTAGAAGAAAAGGCTAGATTAATTGTATCAAATTGCAATGATATGGAATTCGAATTCCATATCATTCCATTCATTTACTTCGGTTATTCCTGAACCTTGTGAAATTTCGAAATTAAAATTGAATGAAGATGATGATGTTGCTGATGATGATAATGCTGATAATGATGATGATGCTGATGATGACGATAACTTCAATTACCAGTTTCAGATACATTGTTCTGCAAGAATCCAACAAAGATTTATGCCTAAACATTCCAGTCTGAAAGTTATATTTTACAACATATATTTTTCATTGAAAGTAACTAAAAATCAGCAATTTCAATTTAAATATCAATAAAACTTTCATTTTTGTTTTGGTAATATAAATTTTCCATTCAAGGAATGGATCATAGAAAACATATATTTAATTGGTTTCATATAGGCTCATGTTTTTTTGAAAAATTATCAAAATAATATGTCCATCGCTTTGATAGATTTCAGTGGTAAAAACAGAGCACATCATGTATCGAGACATCAAATCATTTTCAATGATTACAAAAAAAGCAACAAGGCATCATTTAGATACATATTGGCAAACAGTATATTCCAGAGCTTATATTATTCAATTCTAATTTTCTCCTTGGAAAAATTGTAGAGTTGGCAACTGTGTCAATATCAATTTACTTACGCGGCAATTCAAACATCAAAGGAAATTGGCGGAGCTTTCTATCTGAAAGTTCTTAATATGTGATATGATATGTTAATGGAAAGGCAAAACCTACATGGCGCGGTTCCATCGGCTAAACATCAGAGGATTCGCAGTTCTCTTAACCCATAGTGCCAATATCCTGCTATTTACAGAATTTGCTTTTTCAATGTATTTTCCCAAGTAGATTCTGTATCATTATGTTGCATTCCACTTGATCTTTATCTTTTCTTTTCGATTTTATCATAATATTCCATGAATATATCTCCAAATTCAACAAATCTTTCGTTTCAACAGTACTCGTACAGATGAATGGAAAGTTGAATAAATTACTGTTTCCATTGACTCGATGTGAGTAGGTACGAACACGCAATGGCAAAAAAATTGACATAAATTCCAACAAGAGCATTGATTACAAGCATGTTCTGTTTTTCAGGATCTACATCTCGCAATTTCATCGATAGGTACGTCACGCAAAACATGTAAAGCATCGAGAAGAAAAAGTGAAATTAACCATTTTATCTCTATGTCATTATCTGTATATTGGAATCGAGAAATAATTAAGTTATGTAACAGATCTTGTCTTGATAAGGTTATTAGAAATTACCGTTTTCTATCTATGAGCAGATTTTTATTGATAGTAATTATCAAGTTTACTCAACGCCAAATGTTCAACATGCTCATGATACGAGTTAATTACGCACATTAGCACCGAGTGTTCATCCAAATGAAACCGCATAACCCCAATCTTTATATGTAATAGAAGAGTTAAACTGATTGTAGCTCCAAAAATGAAAATATTCCGAATAAGTGCAATAATTCCAATCACTCCTTTTAAAATATAATTCGAATGGGATGAACATTTTAAGATTTTCTATAAACTTCCCTCATGAAGTGGAAAACACCCACCCCATAATAAACAATATTGCATTTCCCCAAATTATCTTAAGAAGAGAGATGAAAAAGGGCATCCTCCAAATCTATTCAAATAGTTAAACATGGTTCCAAACTAAACCGATGACGCGCCAAGTCGGAAAGGTAAATTCCGTAATTTATTTATTGTTTCTGATATTGTCATCAATCGAACTGATTCGTTAGCTTGATGTGCTAATTTTCATCGGAAACAAAAACAGCATTTCTATTTTTGGATGAAGCTCAAAAACTTTTCAAAAAAAAGTTGGTGACGGATTCAAATTTCCCTGAATGCTTCCTGATATTTCTATGTGGTCTGACTGGAATCAAAAGAAAGAAATGTAACCAGCATAGACAGTACTTACTTGGGTTTCAATCTTAATATTACTTAGAAAAATAATAACTAATATTATTTATATATTTTAACTTCGAAATCGAGAAATGTTAAAATACAATGATGTTCTGTTTGTCGGCGGGAGAAAAACTCAAATAGTATCTGTTTGGCCCAAGCGAATAAAAGGAGCATAAGGGGTAAACAAAAATTATTAATTCTCATGAATAGTAATTTACGTCGATTTTTCATTTGTGTGTACATCTCAGAGAAAAACTTATAGTTGGCCAATATTGGTATAAAAATGAAAGTTTGAGATTTTCTTTACTCTTTCAACAGCCGCCATTTTTAAACTGAACTGTTTGGCCCATTTCCGAACTTATCCGAGACGTTCCTAGAAAGTATTGTTGTGCCAAATTTCGTTCCATTCAATTGAAAAATATTGCCTCCACATTGTCAACAAGTTTCGTTATATCCTATACCGGGTTTCAACGAATCTATTAGACAAGTCATAAATATTAGGTGTATCAAAATGATTTGGTATAGGAAAATCTGTCTTTTCGGAAATGGCTCCGGTTTTAAATTTTTAAATGGAACACACTGTATATTGTCACAGTTTTGGTTTTTATGCCTACTTCATTTTTTATAGTCACTTTTAATATTGCATCTAGGTGGCCATATCGGACGTAAACTAATCTGAGGACCTCAGGTGATGTCAGAAAATTACAATCGTAAAGTTTTTGTGACTAGTATGATAGATGGGAATAAGGCAAGTTGGCAAAATTACATTTTCGTGTCTAACTATTATTTTTCAAATAGCAGCCATTTTTTGACAAGCACTTTCCGAAAAAAGGATCTTTTGACGAATTTAACGATACTAATTTATTTGCGATTGGATTAAAAATAAGAACATGAATTAAATATAACTAAGGAAAATACTGGATAATAATTTATTTACTTTCGTCAAGTGTGCCATGGATAGCCATTTTGCATTTTTATCAAGTCTTCTTTGAAAAACAAAACACTCACGTAGGTAATGACAGTGGCATAAGCTTTATGAGCAGACAGTAAAAGTTACTTAATTTTCGTTGAATTTCAGTTTAATTATTCTTTGAAATAATGTATACTCAAAATGATAAAGTGGATATGTTATTAATATTTGGAGACGGTCATAAAAATTCAAGGATGAATGCTGCTGAGTTGTATGCTCAGAGATATCCCAATCGGCAACATCCAGCCCATCAGTATTTTCCGTATGTTGAGAATCGTTTCAGGCAAGAAGGAAATCAAGAGTGGAACAGAGGTTTGTCATAAATAAAGAGACTGGGATTAACGTTCTTGCTATGGTTGAGATTGATAGAACGGTTTCTTTAAGATGAATTAGTCAAGAAATGCAGATAAGTCACGAATCAGCAAGAAAAATACTGAAAAAGCACGGATATCTAGCATTTAAATATCAGTTACATCAACATTAGTATGCTGACGATGGCGATAGACGGGTAGTGTTGTGTTACTGGCTGCTTCAAAATCATAGAGTTATCCCAAATTTTATCAACTTTATTCCATTTTCCGACTAATTACGATTTACAAATAATGGTATGTTCAATAAGCAAAACACTCGGTACTGGGCCCAACAAAATTAACAAGAAATGTTTGGCGTCAATGTCTGGGCTGGTATTGTTGAAAACAGAATAATTGGGCCAATATTGTTTCAAGGTCAGTTAACAGGGATTAGGTACTTGAGTTTTTCCTCAAAATACAATCGAGGATCATCTTTATAATCTACTCTTAGCCGTTTTACTCATTTTAATAATATAGTTATTGCAACCAATGGTCCAGTACGGTGGCCTGCCCGCTCACCGGCTCTCACAGTGCTCGATTTCTTCATTTACTACAGTGAAAGTAAATAAATTATTATCCGTGGCACCCTTATTATTATCTGTATTTTCCTTAGTAATATTTTATTTATGTTCTTATTCTTAATCCAATCGCAAATAATTTAAAATCGTTAGATTCGTCAAAAAAACCATTTATCGGAAAGTGCTTGTCAAAAAATGGTCGCCATTTGAAAAATAATAGTTAGACACGAAAATGTAATTTTGCCAACTAGCTTATTCCTATCTATCATACTAGTCACTAAAACTTTGCGATTGTAATTTTCTGTCATCACCTGAGGTCCTCAGATTATACTATGGCATCAAAATTCAAAAAGAAAAACTAGCACATACTATCAAACCCTGCTGAAAGCATGGCTAATGAATTTCACATGTTATAAAATTATCTCGCCATGTTGTTCCTGAAGAATACTTCGAAACTTTGAACTATTTCAATAAATACTTATACTTGGCCATCACCTAGAGTTGTTTTTTAAATGGGAGCTCACCTTACATTGGTTGCACTTAGTTGTGTAAAAATTTGGTTTTATTGTTATATCTCCGGTTCCCGTGATAGCAAGGAAATAAAATACATGCCAGTTTTTCAGTCCAATCATAAGCTTCTAAAAACAAAAAGTTTTATTAAAATCGGTCCAGTAGTTTTGGTTACCGCTCGCCGACAAAGCTGCCAAGAACCGCTTTTTCTTCCGACTTAATTCACAAATATTGAGATATCGAATTAAAAACTTATTTTTATCAAAATGAATTATTACTCAGTATTTCCAGAGATTACCACCTTAATAAAAAAACAAATAAAAATTTCCTATAATAGTATAATATATTTATATATATTATATATATATATAAATATATATATATAAAGAGAGGAATATATATATATATATATATATATATATATATATATACTCCACGAAAGTAGCGTGCACAGATATTCAAATTAACAGCTGTTCGGATAATTATTAGTATGTGGGTCAGACCGTTCTCTAACCATTTTCGGGCTGGTCATATTCAATTGTATTACCTATTTTTTCCAGATTTTACAATTAGCACATAGTAATAGGTATTCATGACTTTACTAATATAAGTATGAACTGGAATTTAGCGTACCTAAAATGGTCATCTGATTACAATGCACGGTTGGATTAAAAAATGAATCAATATGGGCCGATTTTTTGAGAGAAATCAGATTATCACAGAAAACCTACAAATAAGGAAGTGTTAGGACTTCATTTCATTGCTCAACTACTTTTTTCGAAGTAGTTTCAAAGCATTCCAGTGCAACAATATTTATAATTAGAATTGTTTCTTTTTCCTATGATAAAACCTGTGTATTTTTTTTATCAATATAATTAAATGAGTTGAGCAACCCAGGAAATGAACATTTCTCTCCATTGATTAGACTACATTAAATGTGTAGCATGCTATATAAAGTTTTCTATTTCATTAAAATTACATTGTATGCGTGACCGCATGTACAAACCTGTGATAATCATATAAACATAAATTTCACATACAAAAACAATTTAACAAAGTTCAATTTAAATGTTGCAATAAATAAATTGAATACTAATTACTTCTGTCAAATACTTCATCGTGACTACAAACTGATCGAATTGGATACATTCGAAAAACATAACAATAAACAATATTAGTTTGAAGAAATGTTACGACATGCTTAATAAACTGATATGGTGAACCAAGAAAGTAGATTTATGATCGCCATCGATTTACCAACTGGAATAAGAATATTTCTTTTAGTACGGTAGAGATAATGATAATTTTGTTATTTTAATTCAAATTGATAAAACCAAAAAAGTATCAATTGGGTGAAACTGCTGCTGTCTATCGTACAACAAGTGGTAATAAATATGTTCCACAACGCGATTTTCTTATGATTTTCGACGCGGATTAACTGAACGATCAACTTACTTTGAGTTTCGGTGATGAAGCCCCACTATTAGTTTTTATCGTTGGTTCAATAAATTTATGCGTGGCGTGGATGAATCTAAAGCCGGTGTACCACGGCGCGAGACTTGACAAGCTTGACTTGTGGATTGTCGAGTCTCGCGTCGTGGAAACGGTCGACTAGCGTAGGATCGAGACTTGTCAAGCGTGAGCTCAAAGTGGCTCGATCGTTCTTCTGAAATGTCGGTAGATTCTCCAAACATCAAAGGCGCGAGGCTCGACTAGCTGGCTCGTGCTGTATGGCTTGTTGAGCGATCCCACAGTGCGAGGATTCCTGTTGACAGTGTCGGCTACGACGGAAGATAGGTCACTTCGGAGAGCCAGTTTGGTGATGGCAGAGAATAGTTAAGTATTGTTTTCATTATTGTGTATTACCATGGAGTGGAATTCAGAAGCATTTGGGACCAACATACAAACATCACAAAACATATCTATACACAATAATACGTTGCTGCACATGGTATTCTCTCACCTTCGCTATGTATAACTACTGCACTGGACAATGCATCTTTTCCTAGGCACGCGTACCAACCTCCAGCCACTGGTAGACGACGAGTAGATCTAATCATATACGCCGTGGGACAGATCAGGTTCGAGATTGCACAAACCTCACTCCTGTTCACCAAGCACATTCCCCCAAGCCAATATCATCAGGTCCCGCAGCGTGGGACGACGGCTTAAAGAAGCCCGTCCAAAATCAGTTGTAGATCTGACAAAGCAAGATCGTCATGTGACTTATGGAAAAATTCGGGCATCATAAGACATTGCATAAACATTTAGTCGTAAAAAAGCTGTCAGCGCGTTGGATTCCACATAATTTGATGGTCGCTCAAAAAAATGCTCCTGTTGATTGGTGCTTTAAAAACAGAAGGAAAAACTAACACATCATCACAGGTGACGAATTTTGGAATCAGGCGTATAACCAGAAAGTGAGAAACTAAACAGCAGTCGACTCTGTGTGTCTTCCAAGATGAGCAAAACCCAAAAGTCGTTCACGCTCAAAGTAGTAAGACGCAAATGGTTGCCTTTTTTACGAAACAAAATTGTGCATATCGCAACTGTGGCTCCATGGAATCGTACAAATGTCAATTCGGATTGGTATACAACTATTTTATTGCCAGAAGTCTTTACAGAAATGAAAAAACTGTGCTCGAATGTCATCTTTCACCATGACAATGCGAACTCAAACACATAGCAGAAAAAACTGCCTATACGATTACTCGAAACATGAATCGAATAATCATCCGCACTCTAGTCTTGATTCTGCGCCCAATAATTTCTTTGTGTTTCCACATGTGAAGAAGACACTGCGTGCACAATAATTTTCGTCGTCGGAAGAAATATGTATCTGATATCAGGGAGAATATTTTATAAAACAATACAAATGTTTCTAACGCTAAACTTTTTCTCATTTCATTCCTTTACACAAGGGGCTGTCATTATTTGATAATTATTCCATCACAAATATTATTAATAATAATAATAACATTATTGTTTCATCTTCAGGACTGTGAAGTATAAAAAACAAGATATTTTGAATAAAGTTCTTGAACAATGTATATATAAAACAAATTAAAAAGATTGCTTGAAATGACAATTAATCATCGGAGAAAAATTCCAGAGAAAGGGAAAAAACAGATACACATAAGCAATGTTACTCACATTTAGGTTCGTTAACCTTGTTCAAAAAAACAGAAAAAAATTAAATTACAAAACAAAAACATATACAGGTTAATGAAACACGACCACCATACACACAAAGATGAACAAATATGCCCCTCGATATCAACCCCTTTTTTTAATTTTTCCCCATTTAAACAAATCGACGAACGAACAAGAAATAAAAAGTGAAAATAAACCACCTACTCCAGATAACGATTTACAATTTATGTTTGATCTTCCCTATCAGATTGAAATATGACGCGTTGAGGTTGTCGATGTCCGATCTTTTATTCACACGTTTTTCTTCATGTTTCGTTATTTCTATCGTTAAGAAATATTTTTTTCAAAATAGTTTGTTGACTGATTCGAAAACAAAACAATGGAGAGAGGACTTAGAGTGTTCTACAAAGCCTGTAGAATTTGTTATTTTTTCAATGGATTGTGAATATTTCTTCAGTCTCTTTTATTTTCGGTCATCCTGATTTCTAAGTATTATCCTTTCTGTCCTATGTATACTTCTTCACAATCACACATGATATTTTGTATATGATATTGGATTTTTGGACTTTTTGGTGTTCGTTTTCAATCTCGTAAAAAACAATGTTTGACCGTGTTTTCACATTTTTTACTGATTTTTACATTTTCTTCTTCTAAGATAATAGTTGAAGTGTCAAACCTTCCACATTCGGAAGCTTGTTCGACATTGAACTTTATTCTAAATGTCTTGTTTTTTATACTTCAGAGTCCTGAACATGAAACAATAAAGTTTCGAAACGTTGATAATTTGGAATTTGGTTTTCTTATTTTTCACTCCGTCCAAACTCCCGTCAATTCAACACTTGAACTCATATCAGCGGTCAGAATAACGACTAAGAAATACTAATAACCAAATTGGCAAATATGTGGAAATATCGAGTGTTAATTCTATTCTATATCTACTTTCCCCGCTCTTCCTGAAGAAATCGAAATATATATTTTATAGAAACTTCATCCCTATAATTTGGTATTCAGAATTTTCTACAACGTGCTGATATGTCATTGCAAACCTCGAAAGTCCCCGGGAAAAATAATTCGTTGGATAAATAAAAAATAATAATGATTTCTCCTTTAAAAAAACTCCGTGAAATATAGGGGGAAAATTGTGTACTTTTCTTCTCTACCTGACTAAATTGAAAATATATTTTAGTAAAACATATGTTTTTGTCATTTCTTGGTAATAAATGCGCGTCCTTTTCTCATTATTTGGAGAACTGGTCACCTTATCACAGATTCCGAATTATTGTCAATACTGTCTCAATGTTTTTTGGGAGGTAGTAGTGAATTCTCCTGCAATCTGTTTGTTTCCTCTTCCTGGAAATATTAACTATTAATTTGTATGTATTCTAAAAGGGCAAATTATCGCATTTTTTCCGATCGTTAAACGTTTTTCAAACTTGAAATATGGGAATGAAGAAATGTTCAACCGTACGCCACAATCCAAAGTCAATGAAAAATATGTTTTTCTCCTTCTTTAGCACAAGGAATTGCTTTGTTAAATAATTCAAACCACATAGTACCCAACTCAGCTACTTTGTTATTGTGTTTGTTCTAGTAACACTTGCTTCATAGATTGCTTGATAACGACTTATCTGAAATTGGGCATATCTTAATAATTTATATAATTTGTGTGAATTTCAGAACTCCTTTCGGTCCTTCTTCAACATTTCACACTCATGTTCTAAAAACTTTTGCACTTATATTACACCAATAACTTTTTTGTGCCAATTTTTTGGCAATAACATATAATATTCAGTGAAATATTAGATAGGGCGAAATTGTCTAAAAAAGGAACTATATTGCACAAACATGCAATAAAATCACCTCATTCTTGCATAACAAATAACATTGAAATAAATACTATGATAGATAAATATTTATTCAAGTAAGCACCAAGAATTAGCAGTCGAAAACTGGATGGTTATTTATAATCACCAAGAAATATAAAATATAACCATCAAATTTATTGACAAACTGAGAGTAAAAATACATTGATGGAATCAAGAACAACTTCATTGAAAGAAAGGAGTTGGTAACTCATTTATTATTTTGCAAAACCCATTACATATATGATAAATAGGTCAATGAATGCATTCAAACACTCCGATTTAAAAAATAACTCAATAAGTACAATATTTTCTCAACATACATTACGGATTCCAGGAATCCAGATCAACGCAATACGGAATACCTCATCTGACTAAAAGAGTTGTATAATGCAATGGGTAATTTGGATAGCAGCCTTTGTATTTTCATTGATCTGGCTAAGGCGTTCAATACTGTCTCATAGCAAACTATTCCGGGTATTGAAAAATATCGGGTTCTGAATTATTGGTCTGAAAGTGCTCACAAGATACATCTTCAACACAAAACAGTGTGTCCAATTAGATGAATTTTTCAGTTCAGAAGGATATATTAAATGTGGTGTTCCCCAAAGAATCATATTTGGGTGCATTTTATTCAATATATATCCTAATGAGCCCTGATTTGAGATTGAATCAGAGGATAGTATGATGAGTTGCTTATATAACACAGTTATAGTATATCGGAACTAAAATTGGACGGAATTGAAAAACAGAAAGATTTCCCGAGAATTGTTCATTGGTACAAAGCAATATCACTAATAATAAATATTAGCAAAACTTGTTCCATTTTCCTATCACAACAACAAATTGTCATGTTTTAAATGTTCAACAATCAAGAATAACGAGAAAGGAATCACTTTCACAAAAGGAAAAAAAAATTTAAAAAAAATTAGATTATTTTGCGCAAAAATCAGATGTTTCATCAATAAATTCAGATTCAATCAAGTAGTTTTCAGTTATATCCATTTGCAAACCCGATCTCTCAGTTTAATTGAAACACACAAACTATGACGTATGGAGTGGCCTCACATGTCTACCTGTGGGTACTGAAAATAAATAAAAAATAGTTGATACAATTCATGTACAACAAACAGTATACTTACCTATCCGAAAAGCCTTTCAATGAACCACAACTTCTCACATCGAATATGACCAAACCTTCATACCTTTCTCTTATTTCTTCTCATTTTGAAAGATTCAAAAACTCATCTATCACTTCACTTCCTTTCTCAGGCAAAGTATTTAATGATGTCCGAAACGTTTTGAATAGATACAATAAAGATATTTTCATCTCATTCTACACTCTATCGAAAACATTTTGTGACACTGAAGATAACATTCCTTTACATAACAGGTCTGGAGTTTACTCGATTTCTCGTTCATTCCCAACTTGCAATGCTCAATACATTGGTCAGAGTGGAAGAAAGATAATAACCAGAGGCATGGAACATATCGCAATTATTGAAAAACATCCTGGGTCCAACATTCTCCAAGCTAACACAAAAAGTTTTTTTGCTAATCACATAATTATTTCGGAACACAATTTTCAATCAATGAGGACCTAAATATCTCACACGTTTGTGAAAAAAGCAATAAAGTTAATATTCTAGAAATTTTCGAAATCAACTCATAGTTCAATGTTACTTCGTTGAATGAACAGATTAATTTCGATTGTATTGATTTCTTTAACTCCTTGGTTTTCAATAAATGAAATTATCTAGTTTCTGATTTCCAACCTTGATTTATCAACTTTACAGCGACCTGTTGGTTGAATTTGGATATTTGCTTGCTTACCAGTAATTAGGAAGATGTCGCTCTCATTTCAAAAATATTGCTATCTACCTATGTTTTATATCCTCCCTTTTAAAATTCACGTTCAGAGGTCAGGTATTGTATATTTAATCACAACAAATCATTCTGCCAATTTTTATCAAATTTTCTTTTCGTCAATCGTACAGTTGATATATTGAATCCATACATTGATGTAACCCCGTTTATGGCTGATGCTGGACCTTTATAGGTCCGAAACATGTGACATCTCTGTTCAAGAGGACAATAAACATTCCGGAATACGACTAAGAGTTTTCGTGGAAAATTAATTTATGTTATATAAAATAGTTTAATAGGTACTTTTCCAACTTTATTGGTCATGTAACGTGATTTTTTCGATTGTTCATTTGTTTATTTCCAAAAAATAAATAAATAATTTTATTGAGGTTAGATTTGGATCAGTTTGGTTGAATAAAAACTATTGTTTTTTATCAGCGTTTCTAATTTTATCAAATTTATGTTCAGGGTTCTGTAACAATGAGTTTTTTTGTAAGTTGGAGATGTTTAGAAATAGTAAAAATATTAATTAGAAACAAAAACTTCAAAAAATGAACTCACAGTAAATGTTTCAATTCTTGTAGCTTATTGTTTGTTCTTTTTTCTATTTGTTACCATGCTCAACTTGACAAAACTCATTGTAACAGTTTTATACTACATTGTAACTCATTGTTGCACAGCCCCAAAGATGAATGTAATAAAATTCGAAACGTTCGCAAGGCAACAATAGTTTTTCTTCAACCAAACTGATCCAAATCCCAACAGACCATCTGAATATTATAAATTATTAATATTTCATGCACTCTTTGGAAAGTTACTTCAGCTGTTTGTCTCGGTACTATTTATGTTGGACAATAAACAGCTTTTATACAAATTACTATGATACATTGAAGGCACCCTCATTATCTTTCAACCAACCATCTAGAAAGTCGCTCTTCCATTCGAATGCACTGATATGTGCGATGTTCATTTTTAGATTCCATCACCTGTACTAGATCGACAACATCATTAGAGACGAATGCAACATTCAGTCGAAGCTGGAAGAATAGAAATAGATCAATTGCCGGCTAACGGCCGAGTTGCGAATGTGGGCGTTCGATGTCAATTAAGTTTCACTCCTTATTTAGGTGAATTCCAAAACATTCTGTGCATGTCTGAGAATGTGTAACAACTTCTAATACTCGCCGACACCTAATATACAAATGTTTTCGTAGCGATTGGGGGAAATTTCGTGGGGGAGACTGGGAACTATATATAGTTGTTATCATATTTCTATGTAATTATGTTTCTTCGTATCTTCAGAAGATAATAAATAAGAGAGATATATACAGTTTTCACATGCAAAACGCCAGTTATAATTTTCAGAGCCGTTGAATTTGTGTAAAATTATAGCTCAGTACATAGGAGTGGGACTGGAGATGTCAAAAATTCGAATCCCAAGGGGTTAAAACCATCCCCTGATTATTTGGATAATTTTTATCTTTGAAACCCTGATTTTTTACTGTACTATTTCTTTGCTAAGTTCTATCCTGAAACTAGAAAAAGTTGTGTGTTAATACAATATTCCAACGAAAATTATGATTGCAAAAATCGACGAATTCGGCGAAGTTGAATTTCATGTCATATTTTCGTCAGATTCACCAGTACTGGATAAAACTAAGGTAATTTGGAAGTCGAGAATTGGTATATTAAGGCATTTTGCCTAACAGGTTGTAAACATAAATAAGTAATAATAATAATGTTTATTTTCAAATAATATTCACAATCAACAGTATAATAATACAATAGATCTTGGAAATAAACATGAGGGAAGATCACTGAAGCCGTAGAAGCTTATGCGTATTATTTTACTTATGGTCATATAAGAGACGTAGATTACACTTCTTACAATGTGGATAATTTTACAATTTATAATAATGAATATAATATGGAATAGTTCAACCATTTCCAATTGCAGAAGCTGTTTCTATAGGGAGCAAATCAAAAACTCACTTCGCTAACACGAGCGTATATGCGAAGAAACGGAACGAAAAATAATGTGTACTACTCGTAAACATTCTCCGTCGGCGAACGGTGGATCAAAAGAAGATCAAAACAGCCGATAGTCTACGTGGGTTTGAGTGACAGCTGTTTGAATGACCGCAAGCCAATGATACTGCTTGTAGGTGTGTCTGAAGGTTGAGACTGATAAATCACTAGTTTCAGGGGGTCTGAGTAAATGAAAACCAGTAGCATCTCTGGTCTGAGATTGAAATAGGTTTTAAAATATTTTATAGTTTTGTCGTATTTTGTTGGAAAATATGGCTTTTTCCGACCATAGGAAAATGAAATTATGATGATCCGATTGCCTATTAATACATACTTCCTCGCTTATGGCATATTCTTCATTTTAACGTATTTTTAAAATATTCAAATATCTAAATAAAATTATTTATCTCCGCCTCTGCTGCTCAAAGAATTCCGCCTCAAGACTGGAAAACTTGTTTTTTGTGCTTCTGCAATTGTAAATGGTTTGACAATAATGATTTTGATTTTTCATGTAAATTTGAAAACTATCCAGTAGAGCCAAATGGGTCATACATGGATTGGTTGGTGTATTTTCTCTATTTAGAATCATGAAGATGCATAAAAATAATTTATAATAATTCCTTTATGTAAGATGCGGTAACAGTTTTTAGGATTATAATGGTGGCTTTATATACACGCATAAATAGATCTGATAGATATATAAATATATATATATATATATATATATATATATACAATGCTTCTCAAAAGTCCCCTCCTCCCCTTTTATTGTTGGAACGATTATACATAAACAAGTGAAATTCGGAAACTGAATATTAAAGGTTGTTAACTTCCCTACTAGTGACTAGATGACGAAATCGTCAAAGATGACGTCACAGGGCCATTGTGACCAATAATTTTAATTAGAACCCTACGGCAAGCGACACCTCTTTTAAAAGGTATCGAAAAAACCTATTCAATGATACTAATTTTGTTTGTGTTTATGGCAGTTTTAATGGCTCATTAGTAAACATTAAAATTTAAATTTCATTCAGTATGATATTAATTACAGATTTAAGAATCAGTATCTACTTAAAGAAATTGCTCGAATTTACTTCCTGACAGTGAAATATCCTATTTCTCAACTCTTCTCGTACTTTTGCAAATGTGTCTGCGGAAACAGCCTCACATTCTGCAACAATACGTTGTTTTAAAACATCAATATTGTCAGGTTCAGTGGCGTAAACCTTCGATTTAAGGTACCCCCACAGAAGAAAATCCAAAGGTGTGAGGTCCGGTGATCGAGCTGGCCATTCCGTTGAACCTCGTCGTCCAATCCATCTTCCACGATACTCCTCATCCAAATACCGTCTTACTGCACCGTAATAGTGCACCATCCTGTTGGAATGTTATTTCCAAGTTGCCGAATTCATCTGGATTATCTTCCAAAATTTCAAAGATTCACGGTTCTATTGCGTTTTGCAACAGCTCCAGATGAACCTCACCAGTTAGATTAGTATTTAAAAAAAAAGGCCCAACGATGTGGTTTCCCAGGATACCTGCCCAAACATTCACCCTCTGGGGAAATTGGGTATGTGTTTCACGAAACAGGTGAGGATTTGCGTCACTCCAATACCTCACAATATGTGTATTTACATTTGCATTTGGATAGAAAGTACTTTCGTCACTTAAACAAATTGTTTTGACATAGTCTGGCTGTTGGTTAATTTTAGTTTCCATATTTTCACAAAATTCTAGTCTTCGGTCTGGGTCGTCGTCGGAGAGTTGATGAACCATTTTCAATTTGTATGGATGAAATTTGTTTTTTTTAACACCCTGTGTACTGTACTTCGACTGACTCCACAGGTAGATGCAACGTGAGTTGTTGAAGAAGTAGGATTAACTATTACTTCTGCCAGTATATCAATTTTTTTCTCATCAGAAATTTGTGGTCTGCCAGATCGTTTCGCATCATTAATATAATACTACCCGTTGTTTTAAACTTACGAAGAAGCTCCCTCAAATAAGTCCTCGAAACGGGGCGATCGGGAAACCTCCCATTAAAAATGCGTTCTGCTGCATGAATATTTTGTCCAGTTTCACCAGGAATTAGGATCGCTGCTAATTTATCACCTAAAGCACGTACCATTTCGCTTCTTGAAGCACTTAAACGTTCGGCTCACAACAGTTCAACAAATTATTAAAATGTACAAAAATATTAAAAGTACCAAAAGCTGCTAAAACAGTTAAACGTTCGATCAGCAATACACAAATTATTAAATGTACAAAAACTTGGACAATTACAAAAACGTCGAATTAGGGAGACTAACAAAAACGTCAGCTTATTTGACAACTATCCAGAGGCGGAGCTTGAATTTGGAATTTTAGTGTTAACTGATTCATCACAGCTTTGCGTTTTTTAAAAGCGAGTTGCCAAAACTGCCATAAACACAAACAAAATTGGTATCATTGAATAGGTTTTTTCGATAACTTTTAAAAGAGGTGTCGCTTGCCGTAGGGTTCCATTCAAAATTATTGGTCACAATGGCCTTGTGACGTCATCTTTGACGATTTTGTCATCTATCATCTCTAGTAGGGAAATTTACAACCTTTAATATTCAGTTTCCAAATTTCACTTGTTTATGTATAATCGTTCCAAAAATAAGAGGGGTGGAGGGGACTTTATATGAATATATATATATATATATATATATATATCTATATGTGATGTGGTTAATATTCGAAGAAATAAAAAAAAATATCTGTTTTGTCAAATATTCCAAATTTTAGGAACCGTGAAATAGCGAAGTTTTGATTTTTTTTTTGCCTATTAAGTACTTATCGTAAGAATTTCTATAAGGAAAAACTGTTTATTTTTTTATGGACCATCAACTGTTAGGGTTGTGCATGATATTGAATTACACCTTGTATCTCTATATATAAATATATACATACGTAAGTACAAGTTATACATTGTATTTGCCTGGGCCTCAAAAAGCGAATATACTGTGTCTCTGCCTATTTGAATGATGTATTTCTCAAATATTGATTTGTTGATCTGTTGTTGTTTAGATGTGTCAGTTATTGTATGTTTTAGAAGCAAGGTAGGTGTGGTTTCGTAAACTGATTTTCTTTGGGATCCGGAGAATTTATCGCCCGAAACTCACCGCCATCCATTTACCGTCGTTTGCTTATTTATCGCCAGGCAATAAAGTCAAAATGAAACTGATTCAGTAAAAAATGTCAGGGAAGTAATAAGTGAAATAAAATACATTTATTTTTATATGATTTAGTAACATATCTGTATTTCAGTTATCAACGAATTATATTTCTTAGTAATAGTACTGAGTTTTGCATATACTGTACCTACTGTGACATGCCTAATGTTACTAGTTTAGTTAGAAATGGAACGTGTTGTTGTAAAATAGTGTGTAGTAATGGATTCTGTCCCAGTTTTTTCAAACTGGTTTTTAATAAAATGTTTAATTTACCTATTAAATGAAACAATAATTCATAAAAAAAATCGTGGAATTATTCAAAGAATATTTCCGAAACTCCTTCTGACCAACTAAGTATTGCAATGGGAAGAAAAGGGACATATTCACCTTTTTTTTAACCCGATTATCCCCTGACTGAATGAACGTTTTGAAGTTATAATCAGGTGAATAACAATAATTTGTTATAACTGAGGAAATTATGCCAGATAACATATGAATGAATATTTCTCACAATATGCTGAACTTCATGGGTGGATTTCGTTCACTACAAGCCAGCATTCCAATAATGATAAGTAACCCCGAATATTAAATTTTGATCTGTTTGCTAGTTTATGACGGTGGCTATGTTGAGAATGAATACGAAACAGCAGATTCAAAATCAACTATAGTCCCGTTACATCCACTTGTGGACCAGGGATTCCAAATTTTGTAGTATTTATATAAAGGAATGAACATTCAGCAATTCTCTAATTTTCTACGTCCCAAAGGAAAAGTTCAAAATACCAGAATACAAGTACAAAACTGAAGACTTGAAGAAAAGTGTAAAAAAGTACGAAACGAGATTAATAATTTATTTAGGAAAATTCACAGTTGCTAGCGTTTTCAACTGAATCAAGTATTTCAATAGACATCGATAATTATTTCTCCCATCAAAATTGAAAACCGAGAGAGAGATTAAATGAAAAAACTGATATTTGCAAAAACGAGAAAATGTATGAGAGAGAATGTACTAATCTCAGTAATTGAAGAAGAACGTTTGATTAACGCGGGTTTTTTTTTCGTTAAAAAAAAGAAAATCTAATGAAGATATATGTAGCTCCAGATTCACGACTCCATCAACTAATTTAGAACAGGTATTTAAACGAATATAGAATATTAAAAACCAAATTAATTTAGGTATTTACTTTCATTTCCATTACGGTCTTGTTTTAGCTATTAGGATATTTCTTTCGTCGATATCTACCAACATTAAGGTCATTCATTAATAAATATAGCCTATAGATGATCGCAATTCCGTTTCTTGTAGAATAGATAACACTGGAAATTTCATATTGAATTAATAGGATTCGAAAGCAAAACACAATTCTCCACTAATAACCAAAGGAAATTTGATCAAATCATTAGGCATACTAATCGGACCATATTAACCAAATAGGATCGAGTTGTATTTGTATTTTCGACAACTCAAGAAACTGTAAATTACAACTCATTGCTTTCTGTCTGTTATTTACTAGTAGATTTCCACCTAACTGGTGTGACCCTCCGAGTAACACAAGTAATGCTAATAAACTATATAAACTACACAAGAGATATGTGAGAGTAAGCTCAGAGAAATACCAAACGTCAAAATTATCTTTTTATATTTGCCGAATCATTTAAACAAAAGTCTGTATTCGAATATGTTTAGCACCTACTACTACACATAAATTTCGCCCCGTAAGAAATAATTTTTCCGATAACTTGACAATTCATTAAATTGATTTGTGGTAGATACTGCACCCGTCACAGTCACAAAAATTGCCAACCAAAATATGAGTAACTCTAAATAATGATAATCCAGTATTAGCAAACTAAATTAAATCTTGAAACAATGAAAAATGAAACATCTGATCATATGTGAACCAAAAAAAATTAATATACCAATTAACAATTATGAACATTTCTACCACTAGTCTAATATAGGTGTCGTTCGTTTTATACCACCCTTTCCTGTATCACTAATGACAGCTGATGGCAATTTTGTGTTTGATTCAATCTCAGAGAAATACTCTATATATAAAAGTTGTGGGGCTCATCATAATTGGTGTACAAATAGGAATTTAATATATTTTTTTATTTATATTAACAGTCATTTTGAAACTTATCGATCGATTCCGCTCATCTTCAAACTTGACCGAGATATAAATACTAATAATTTTTGCCAAATTTCTTTCCATTCATTTGGAAAATGAGGCCCCCATTTTGTCTACAAGATTATTCATATCTTATATTTATGTCCATAGATATAAAGTATCTCCATTCTCAGTTGGATGGGCTGATAAACCCGAGCAGAACATGTTAGGATTTGCCACTTTGAACAAACATGCCGACCATAAGCGGAGATTTATTATTTTACTTCGAATGTAACTTTGCCTATTTTTGTTTAAATATATTTTTTCAAAGTCAGTTCAATGTGCCAAAAAAATCATGATGGAACTGAATTTTATAAAATTTGTTGTTTTGATTTTCCACCAAATTATTTTTTTTCCGACTTTGGGACCGGCTGATGTTATCACTAAGCGATCTAAGATCTAAGATATAAAAAGTATCAGGAAAGTTTAGAATAAAAAAAATCACCAGCATCACTGTTTATTCACTGTTATGAAGAAAAATAATGATGCATTCATTTAGCATTAGAGCTGCATAAAAATTACAATCAGGATTTATTACAAACATTATTATATATAAAGGAAAACTAAACCTAATTAAATAAAATTTTAATTCGGTATAAAATTATTAAAATGAAATAAAAGTTACATCAATGACAAACACGCCAACATTAAGTTATAAAAAAGTATTCTCGTAAGCTTTTTGAACTAAATCCCAAATGGCAAAAATAATAAATTCAAATCAAATAAAAAGCATTTCTGATCGGAAAAATCGAAATTTCTTCATTTTTCTTTTCTTGATTCGTTGAAAACTCAGAGTGTGTAGTTAGGACTATGACATTCATCGATTACACAACATCGTATATAATGCACTCGAGTAGAAATATACACAAAAACTGTTTTTTATTTTGATTTTTTTAAGGAAAGACGTATCTAGATATAAATGAAGGTCTGGCTTGTTGGCTTTGCTCCAGTGCCATTAAAGTTAGCTCACACACACACACACAAGGTAAGCCGTGACGATTAGGAAAAGAGGGTAAAATTAAATGCGGAGAGTGGTGGAATTTCACTTATTCAATATCAAGAATTCATCAATCTAAATGAAAATAAGATGATTTCGCTTAAAACAAGAATTTTTTTTTCAGTCTTTGAGTTTTCGAGCGGTGTTCGTTAGTATTGTCATGAAATTTTCAGACGAATATATCAAAACACCCTCGAATAATATATGGATTTTTTTAAATCCCACTTGATAGATGTTTGAAATGACAAAAATAACTAATAAAAATCAAATAAGCATTTTTGCTAAAATAAATCGAAATTTCTCAAAAAGTGTGTGTTGTTCGAATTAGGAAGTTCGTCGATTACACAACAACGTATATAATGCAGGTGAGGAGAAATATGAACAAAAAATAGTTTTTCTTCTATTTTCAACGAAGACGGAAAAGAGAGTGTGATTCAATGCGGAAAGTGGTGAAATCGTACCAATTCAGCATCTCGAATTCACGAATCTATATGAAATAAAATAACATAAAAAATATTTTTAAAGACAAGCTTCAATTTAAGCCGTGTACTAAAACGTATGAAATAAGTTTTAGTAATTGCTGACAATAATTTAATTATTTTTTGTTGAATTACTTGGTTTCAAAAAGCTTGTCTCGCGAAGTGTTCATAAAAGTAGGTACCAATTAATGTCATTGAACAATGATTGGTTGGTAAGTAACAACTTGTCGAATTATTAATTTTATGACAATTCGCGCAACAAGCTTTTTGAAACCAACTAATTCAACAAAAAATAATTAAATCATTGTCAGTGATGACTGAAACTTATTTTATAGGTTTTAGTAAACGGCATAAATGAAAGCTCGTCTTTAAAAATGTTTTTTTTAGTTATTTTATTTTTTGCTTTTTAGTTAGTTCGCCTCAATCTGTTCATTTCTAATAGAGCATCGTTATTACAAGGTACCTTCCCTGTAAGTTTTGAGCTGAAAGAAATCATGATCTTTGACCCCAAAAACTCCCACAAACCAATTTTGAATAGAATCTGACCATAATCACACAACTCGTCCGCCATCCTGAAGTCACCATCTTGAATTCATAGATTTTGACAAAAAATTCATAATCTCGGACCACGAAAATACCCACATACCAATTTTGAATGAAATATGACCATAATCACAAAACTCCATCTTGGAGCGGCCATCTTAAATTTATCAGTTTTTACAAATAATTCAAAATCTCTGACCACGAAAACCGCCGCATACCAATTCTGAATCAAATCGGACCATAATCACAAAACTCCCCATCCATATTGGGGCAGTCATTTTGAATTTATGATTTTTGACAAAAATTTAATAATCTTCGACCACGAAAACTACCACATACCAATTTTAAATCGAATCGGACCATAATCACAAAACTCGGCCGCCATCTTGGACCCCCATCTTAAATTTATGAATTTTGACAAAAAGTTCATAATTTCCGATCCCAAAAACCTCCACATCAATCAAACCGGACCATAATTACAAATCTGGCCGCCATCTTGAGCCAATTTTTTTTTCTTTAACAAAAATTCCATAATGCATTTTGGCACCGGAATTATGAACACCTGCCGAATTTCAAATTAATCGGACGACTAGAAGTCGGTCAAAATTCACTTGCAAGATTTGACCCTAACTATCGAACGAACGAACTAACGAACGAACGAACTAACAAGTGAAACTAAATAATAGCTAGTGAAAAGAAATTATTTTGCTGAAAATAAGATAAATTGTTTCAATATTTGAGTTTACCTGAGATATTCGTTACTCATTCCTTAGAATTTTCAGACGAATATATCAAAATACCCTTGAATAATAGATGAAATTTCTTTTATTCCTACTGATTCGATGGTCGAAATGATGAAAATAACAAATTTACATGAAATAATGTGCATTTTGATCTAAAACAAATAGATTGTGATAAATCCTTCTTAATTTTTTCAGACTGTCTCATTCAAAATTCTCACAGTTTATTGAGCTCAATTATTGATTTATATCAAATAGTCTTAAAATATAATTGATTAAATATCTTAATAGAAATAAATTTAAATAATGTTTTTCGCTAAGTTGTACACACAGAAAACACATCGCTGTAAATTACCATTTATGAGAATAATTTTTGTTTAGCCTATATGCTCCTTTCATTTGAGGTTGATTCGCTCGTGTCAATCAAATTCTATTTAATTTTCCTTCCGCCGACAAACTGAACCTCATTGTATTTTAACATTTGTCGATTTGAAAGTCAAACTATATAAATAAATATAAGTTATGTTCGTTAGCTTGATTGATAGCAATTTCAGAATCAATAAATGAATTCTGAAACTTACCCTTCCGACTTGCCGCGACATCGGGTTTTTTTATTTCATTTCTAATTGGATTCTTGATAATTAACAAAATTAATTCCATTATCATTTTTCACAAATATCAATATGAAGTGGAATGAAACTCAATTAAAATTTTTACATGTTTTTCATATCATTCAACAATTTTTCCTGACAAAAATATTCCTTGCATTTTTGCATCAAGTTCAAAGTTGAAAATCTCCTACAGGTTTCATTATCATGTCAGTCATAGCTCGACCACATACCATATTATGTAAAATGATATAAATTATGCCAGTTCACCATATCATCAGCGAGTTAAAAATCTATTGAGGAAAATCAAACTTCTTGTGAGGTAGATTTCTAATGATGCTTCATTTGGGATAACCAATCAAAATTTCAAAAGCTGAAGAAGTATTGCGGTCCATCAATAAAAATAGCAATTATTAATGCCGTTAATCAAAATGGATGATGTACAATTTGAAGAACTTTCATTCCAATAAGGCTTCTAGCTATTAACATAAATAGCCAGTACTTCTTTATTTCTAATTTACAGAATGATTCATCTCAGGTTTCGATTACCAATTTCAAATTTGACAAATTTATTTATTTAAGAAAATAGGAAAGCCATGCACTTTTTGGCCAAAATAAAATATTTACTGTAATTAGGAGCACATATATATTCTTTATCAGCGACCATATTATACAGGGTGATTCAAAAGTACTTTGACAAACTTCAGGAGGTGATTTCTCACAATATTCTAATATGAATTGTCCGAATAGATATATGTCCGGAAACGCTTCATTTCCAAGATACAGGGTGTTGGAATTTTATTTTTATTTTCGTTTTTTTTTAAATAACGTTCGAAATACTGACCTTAATTAAACGAAAATTGGTATTGGGAGGTTTTCTGAGGTGTCGAATTCGAACCCGATGTTATTATTGCTCCTACTCGTAGGGGGCGCCACCTACACGTCTTTTTTGAAGATTCATAACTTTTTTAGCACACTTTTAGCACATTTTTCAGTAAAAAAATCAATTTATCTATCATATCTACGTAAAAAAGCAACCCTGTTACAAGTCGCTAGAAGCAACCGTTTTCTAGATATTTGGACTTGAAAATTTGATAATCGATGAGTGTTGAAGTTATTACCATTATTTTGCAAGAATGCTTAGGAAATGAATTTGACGTTTATGTAAGTAGTTTTGGTAATTACATATTATGTGACAGTATAACTGTGTTTTGAAACTTTTTTCACTTTCTTCATTTCCAACAATATCAACAAATTTGTTATAAAATTTGATTTGTTGGTAGGTATGAGAGGCCTGGTGAGTCTGGAGTACGGCTGATGAAACTGGTTGTTATTACGTGTGTCATAATTATGTAAATCACTTATCCTCATTAAGTTATTGTTATTTTGAGTCATGTTTAGAATAAGAAGATATATATAAAGTGATGGCAATGTCATTATTTCTAACTGAATAAATAATTTTTTAAAAGACTCTCGGGGGTGTACCCTTCTCATGCATCGTTTAATTCTCTTCTGGACAGTGAATGCTTTATCTAAATGAGCTGATGCTCCCCAAAATATAAGGCCATATGACAGTATTGATTGAGCCAGACCAAAATATGCAATCCTCAGAATATTTATTGAGACAGTGTTTTTTAATTGTCTGTTAATAGAACGTACAGAGCTCAATTTAGACACAATATTATCAATGTATTTTTCCCATATCAAGGGTAACTCCCAAGAATTTTGTGAAATTAACTTCCTCTATTGAGTGTCCATTCAATCTCACTCGACTATTATAATTCTTGTAGGTGTTTTTCGTAGTGAAAGACATGAAGACAGTTTTACTATTGTTAATTATAAGGCCATTACTCAGTCAATATTGATGAAATTCTTCTGCACTCGAGTTTGCTTTAGAGACAGAGTCCTGGGATTTTCCATTGACACAAAAATTTGTATCATCTGCATGAGCTACTATCAGATTTGGAGTCTACAGGGTATCTCTACATCATTCATAAAAAGTATATACTGCATCATTCCCGCAGTAATTAAAAGTATGTATTTTAGAGAAAATAAATTAATTTTGTTCTTACTTGTTATTAACTTTTCGTATTTTTTTATGGGAAAAATATTTTTATTTTCCAATGGACTACCAATTCTCGTTTCATGCTCGTTTCGCTCCTTGTGATAATTAATATAGTATTATGAACAGATTTCATAAACTTTCAGTAATTACACTTTTTTTCAAAAAATACAATATAATTTTAATCACCATGAAATGAACTCAAGGATTATAATTGAATGATCAGAATCGACAACGTAAAAAATAGAAAACCCATCTACATCCTAGATAAAACTCCATGGAACATATTTGAAATGAATAAAAAATGTTATTAAACATTGTGTCTATCACATAGTGAACAATAGTCACGAAATGTGTTATCAACTACATGATTGACAAAAAAATGTATAACAACTTTTTTGGGGTCGACAATGGGTGTAACTTTTGGTGAGATTTTTTATTGATTACGTTTTATAATTTGTGTTTCCATATTGAATGTTTTGAATATATCAAACATGAGAAATAATAGAAATATCGTTTTATAATTATTTTTTTCAGTTATTATTCCATAATCCAGTTTTTTTATTTTAATTTTATTGTTATAACAATTCATTGTTTTGTGCTGAAGCGAAACTTATCCAGTAGAAGCTTTGAAGTAGTCTGAATGTGTAAACGAAACGTCGGCATACAATTCCGAAATGTTATGTTGCATTTTTGCATCGAGAGTCAAAGGAACCTATTATTGTGCTTTATTTTCAAATTCTAACACTGTCTGGTATAGTTATTCTAATCCCAATTGGAACGGCAATAAAATAAGAGCACTACGAGGAGTGTTCATATGCACTGCCCGGCAAATGGGAAATTTATATACTACCAGTGTTTTTACTTTCAAAGCGTTCCTGGTACAATCATACAAAAGTTCTGGCGCATGTCTCCAGTTGCCCAGATTATTAGTAAAGGCGCTATCAAATATATTTGAGTAATGAAAGCTCGGCTAGCTGGATTGGACATATGTTATCTCCAGCTGCATAATATCCTCATTTCACAATATTCCTTAATCAGTGCCGTGCCGTGAGGTTAGGAACTATCCATTGAAAATAATTTTATCATCGCTTTCTGGAGACCTTTCGAAACAAATAATAAAATCCAGTTGAGATAACATGTGCCTACTTTTACATGGGGTGATCAATTGCTATGATTCTAAGAATAAGTAACTGAAGAAATACCTCTGAAAAATTATATTCGAACGCCTATGTCAATGCGGCAAGTGCAAAGCGAATCCCTTCCCGAAACTTTTTATGTCGTTCCAATTGGGATTAGAAATACTATAAAATGACGGCATCCTAAAAAAATTCACCACTTCTCATGGCATATTGAAATCCTTTATTTATTTCGAAGATATTTGCCGAAGGAATCTTCATGTTTATTGGTTTAGAGTGGATGAATCTTGATTGTTTAAGAATGGATGAATCTTGGAAATTTAGGTGAAAAAGTCGCCTCGATCAATTATAATACGAAATCCGTGTCGATATTCATGGAAGAATTCACGAAGAAAACTGTGTCAATATTTTCGAATGATACAGTAGGATTTTGCTCGAGGCTGGTGTACCTGATACAGAATCTACTTCAATGTGTTTTTTGTATGATGTCCATTTGAATCCAAAGTCAATTCAATTATGTATTTTTTGCTTTTACTCCGTCATGAGTCAGCAGAATAATATACAGCACACAAAAACGCTCTTTATTTGAAATTACCCATCACAGTAATGGTTCACTCAACTCGAACTTTCGAACGGAAATTCCGAAGATGCTGTTATATTCGAGTTGAAGTAATCTATTTATTTCAAACTGTTATCAAATTTATTTATACCTTTTTCTTTTCATTTTGGATCAGAAACCGGTTGGTGAAATGGACTAAAGGGGGGAAGGTTCAGAACGATGAATAGAAATCATTAGTTTGCTACATCGAAGATTCAAACTTCATATGAACATCGGTCCGCAACCGCTTTATTTCTGAGATACAGGATGTTGACATTTAACGAAAAAATCAGTTCTTCCCCAATATCTCTGAGACCACTTTGGCTTTTCCTTCAATTTTGGTACATGTAAAGTACGCATAAAAATACATTTTTTCCATGATGAAGGATTTCTTAATTTTCATCAGTGGCGTTCCTGTTAACATGCCCTGTCATATTTTTGATCGAAATAATGATACACTACTGTCTTTTTTCTAAATAAATATTTTTTTTGTAATTGTCTTCTATCTTCTCGAAAAAATGGTCAGCAACCTTTTTTTCGTCCGGTGGACGGTTTTCGATTTATAAAATAAAATACATTAATTTGCTTGTCCCTATTCGATTTCTTCTCTTAGCCTTGATTTCACAATTGTGGTAACCAAAGGATCTAGGCAAGATTATTATAATTTAATGGTAACCATTATTCAGTTTCTGTAATGAATACGCATAAAAATACATTTTTTATTTTTTAAAACAACTATTATGAACAAAAAATACCAAAATCAAATTAACTGTTCAAAATATCCGCCTCCTGCAAGTATGAACGCTTCAGCCCTCCTTGTCATTGACTCGCGTATTCTTTGGAAAATTCCTGGAATATTCCTCATTGCTTCACAGGAAACTATTACGCGGTTTCGCAATTCTTCCGCAGTTGACTGTACACCAAAGTATTAAGATGTCCCCAAAGAAAATAATCAAGACTGTTTATGTCGGTGAAAATATGTCTTTTGTGTTGTTATTCATGATTTGCATGGACCATGAGAATGTTTTGTTCATTAATATATGAATAACTTTCAATCGGTTCAATTCATCTAACCTGGTTACTAAAACAATTATATCCCAAAAATATATTGACTTGGGTATAAGTCTGTTCAAACATTTTCGCATTATTTCTCGATAATGTCTTCGATGGTCACGGTAGTCACTCCATATGAAGAAATTATACTTCTTCAGTTTTAACTAGCTTATGCCCGCGGCTTTGCCCGCGTGAATTTCAGGAAGATCATATTTTTTATTCACTTTTTTGGTTCGATGCAAAATACAGTTTTGATAAATATGCTAACATTTCTCGTTCCCTTACGTGAGTTAATTGGAAATATTCCATAGTAGTGCGAGTAGAATATAAAAAAATAATCCTAATTTTATTATTCCATATAGCCGATTTTAGGTGATGAATAGATTGAAAGAGCCAAATCTCGACTCCAAATTACCTTAGATTTTTTCCAGTAAATCTAACAAAAATATGACCTAAAATTCCCTTCGCTAAATTCAGCGCCAACCTATTCCAGGGTAAAATTATGTCAATTTTGCCCCCCATGATTAAGGTTGGGATACTTTAATAATACTAATACTTTACTAATACTTTAATACTTTATGCATTGTCTCAAAACTATATTTAGGTTCAAATTGAAACATGGAAAAACACAAAATACTGCTTGATGAAAAAAACCATTTCAAATTTAAAAATTACTCTAATATTTCGAAAGTAATTTCAACGACTAGAATTTTGAAAAAAAAGTTACGCCCTTGGAATGGTACTCTCTTCTGAAATTTAATTTTTCTATTACTGATACTCTTCGAGATATAACCTGTTTTATAATAGGGGTAGATTTTACCTCCTGAGGTGCAAAGTCCAGACATAAAAACTATTTTAAATCTTTGAAAAAAAATTAAGAAAATTGATTTTCTTGACGTTTTGAAAAAAAAACAGATTCAGAGAAAAATAATATGAAAATCATCAGGGATAGTTTTAACCTCTCAGGATTCGAATTTTGTTAAATCCTCTTTTAGTACGCCGTACCCCTGCAATGTAACCTTTATGCAAAATTGAATCAACCTATTAGCGACAATCTTCGTGATATAGGGGTAGGGGCATGTCATGAAATTAAACTCAGCAAAAAACAATAGAAATGACGCATTTTTCCGATTTTTTCACATTAATAGTTTCGTAGATCAATATTTATCTGTGTTTTTCTTCGTTTATATGCCTGCGAATTTGTCTAATTGAAAAAAAGCCATACTAATTAGTGCAAATGGAATTTCAATCAAAATCTCTCATTTCTTCTTCCAACTTCCAATTGTTTATTCCTCATAGTTTATTTTCAAAATCTCTCATTTCTTCTTTCAACTTCCAATTGTTTATTCCGCATAGTTTATTTTCGGTTATGAATCGGTTGAAACAACCATTATTGGGAACAATTTGACCTATTAGGCTAAATGTCTTGTCATTCCAATTTCAGACTCCTAAATTACTTTTTGCCAATACTGGTCAATCTGACGTGAATATGTCATAAAATTCAACAAAGCTCAATTCAGCGCCTACCTTTTCGAATGTCAAAATTACGTCAGTTAAGCCAACCATAATGTTCGTTGAGATAATATATTCTTTATGTATTAACACTAAATTTTTTCTACTTTCTTGTTGAAACATCACAAGAAAAGAGTACATTATAAAATTAATTATTTAAGAAATAAAAATTATTCAAAAATTCAGAGAGGAGTTTTAACCGCTTGTGATTTGAATTTTGGAAAATCCTTTCTCTGGTACTTACCTATACCTGTAATGTAAAAAATGTCATTCTATTTCTCCTATTAACAGTACATATATTGAAACCATTATGCCGTTATCCTGTTATCCATTATCCCATTATTCCGTTTTGCCGATATCCCATTATTCCGTTATCACGTTATGCCGTTATCCCGTTATCCAGTTATCCCGTTATACAACGGGAAGATGTACTTGAAATGGGAGCTAACCTTATATTAATTGCACTTGGTTCTGAAAAAAATGTGGTTTAATTATTGTATCAAAATTGGTGTAGAGTAGATTTTGCGTGATGCTCGAACAAACAAACAAATTCCAATTTTGTAATAGTATAGATAGAGATATATATGTATGTGGTGTTATTGTTACATATATGGTTCTCGTCAACGCATCGAGATGACATACTAGTGTTTGAGTCCAATCATAAGCTTAAATGGATCATCAAAATCGGTCCAGTTATTTTTGCGTGATGTTCGAATGATTAAAACACAACCGAACTATTTCACATTGACTACAAAATACGAATAACGCCATTTATTAATAATGTAAACCAAGTAATAAAGAACACACCAACTCATGCAGTATATAGAATACCATGTAGAGAGTGTTCAATATCCAACAACTTGACTGTTGAATCCTTCAATGGACTGTAATAATCTTCTTATTGTAAATAGAATACTAGCTTCTAGTTCAATGAATTATATTGAAAAATTATAAATTATTTGGAACAGTGTGACATCTATCAACGCAAATTCTATCAAAGTCTTGTCACTCATCCTGGTTCGTCACCACGGTTTTTTCAAAAACTCCAAAGTCGAAAGAGATTGTACATATCGCCCGCCTTGAAAACTATAAGTTAGTTTCAACATAAATTGAATTCAAACTTTTTGGAATAAATTGAATTGTTTAGTCGACACTTCACATTGAGGTTTCATTTTTCATTGTCACTAATTGGAAGTACACAAATCTTCGTTACGGGACGTTTAAATATCTGCTGTCCAATTTTTACCGAAACGATTCGTATGACTTCGTCTTTGCCCTGATGAAGTGCAGTGATCCTTCCTAAAGTCCATTTCAGTGGAGGCTGATTATCTTCCTTTATAATCACTAGGCTCCCGACTTTAATGATACTGCTTGCTGCTGCCTTCCATTTTGATCGAACTTGTAGTTCCGATATATACTCTTTATGCCAACGACGCCAGAAATGTTCAAGAATTTGGTGCTGCCGCTGATACTTGTCCAAACGGTTTTCTTCGAGATGTAGAACGCTGGGCTCTGGAATGGCTGTCATCGCTCTCCCAATTAGGAAATGAGATGGGGTCAGAGGATTGCAATCAGATGGATCAGAGGATAGAGGATAAAGTGGTCGGGAATTCAATATACCTTCGATCCGAACAATCACCGAATTAAATTCTTCGTAGGTTAAATGAGCATTACCCATTATTCTAGTTAGGTGCTTTTTTACGCTTTTAACTCCAGCTTCCCAGAGACCTCCAAAATGTGGGGCTCTTGCTGGTATGAATTTCCACATGATATTTTCATGAGTTACATTATTTACAATAGTTTGAGCGTTACTTCTCATAAATTCACCAAATTCGCGCAGTCTAGCATTTGCCCCTACAAAATTGGTACCGTTGTCGGAATAAATGACCTCCGGTTTTCCCCTCCTAGATATGAATCGTTTCAAACTGGACAAAAAATTATCTGTAGTTAGATCGGTTACAATTTCGAGATGCATAGCCTTAGTACTCATACAAATAAACAGACAGATATAACTCTTAATCAGTTTTGCACCTCGAGTTTTGCGATCTTTGAGGAGGAAGGGCCCTGCATAATCCACGCCCGTATTATGAAATGGAAAACACTGTGATATTCTTATGGCAGGTAAATTGCCCATAAGATACTCTGATGCCTTAGGTCTTGCCCGAAAACATTTTACACATTTCCTGACAGTCAGTCTAGCACCATTTTTTCCGCATAACGGCCAGAATTGTTGTCTAACCGAGTAAAGAAGTTGTTGTGGGCCACAGTGTAACAAGCGTTCATGTTCTCCCTTTAAAATGAGTTGTGTGATCTCATGCTTTGGTGGTAGTATCATAGGGTATGTTTTATCCAACTTGTAATTTGCATTGGATATCCTACCGCCAACGCGTATGACGTTATTTTGTTCATCCATGAAGGGATGCAAACATAGAAGTTTACTAATCTTGTCTAACTGTACATTATTCTTCAGAGCCATATAGTCCCTAGAAAATTCATCTTGTTGTGCCACTGAAACTAATAAATACAAAGCCCCATTCAATTCATTTACGGTTAAACTTCCTGACTGACGTTTTTGTATAGTGCATCGTAAATTTGTTTTATATCGTAATAAGTAGGCTACCACGCGTTGCAATTTACGGAATTTCGAAAATTTGGGAAAAATATTATTGTTAAAGAACTTGATAGTATTTGTCTGTATGATCGTGGATATTGAAACAACGATCCGTTGCTCAGGAACCTCTTTAATATCTCCGATATCCGAATGAATCCATTCCCTTTCATTTTTTAATAGCCATAGAGGTCCTCTACACCATAAATCCGAAGATATCATTTGATCAGCATCTATGCCCCTCGACACAAAGTCTGCTGGATTATCTTCGGATCTCACATGATGCCAATCAGCTTTGTTGGTCAAACTCTGTATTTCGCTTATGCGATTTGCCACGAAAGTTTTATATCCACTACTATCGGATTTTATCCAATACAATGTGATAGTTGAGTCAGACCAATAGTAACAGGCATCGAAGTTTATTTTTATGGCAGACTGTACCTTGTAAACTAATTGAGCTAATTCATATGCTCCGCATAGTTCCAGTCGGGGAAGACTTACTTTCTTAATTGGTGCTACTCGCGATTTAGCACATAGTAAACTAGTTGTATATGCTCCATATTTATTTTCACATTTTATATACACGCAGGTTCCATATGCCTTTTCAGAGGCGTCTGCAAAAGCGTGCAATTCAACCCGTATCACGTCATTAGTCATAACCCATCTAGGTATTTTAATTTGATTTAATACCGCTAGATTATTCCTAAATTTCACCCATCGCGTCTGGATGTTCTGAGGAACTCCTTCATCCCAAGATAATTTTGCTTGCCATAGCTGCTGCATAATCATCTTAGCCACCACCACAACTGGACCCAACAGACCCAACGGATCATAGATTTGGGCTATTTTCGATAGAATAGACCTTTTTGTTACTGGTTCTGTTGCAGTGTTAATAGTATACTGTAAATAGTCGTCGGCGGAGTCCCATAGAATTCCCAAAGTTTTATTTTGCCCGTCTCCAAGTTTTAAAATACTTACTTCTAGATCGGACTGTACTTTGAGAGCCCTTTGAACCTCCAGATTGTTAGTGCGCCATTTTCGAAGTTCGAAACCTGCGCTATATAAAATAGTATTAACTCCTTCCTGTATTCTCAACAGGTCATCGATTGAGTCTGATCCTGTCAGTAGATCATCCATATAGAAATCTCCTTTGATTACCTCACTCACGATAGGAGAAGAAATTTCCGTTTCGTCAGCAAGTTGGCGAAGACACCTCGTTGCCAAATATGGTGCAGACGCTGTACCATACGTAACAGTTTTGAGTTCAAAACATTTAAGCTCTTCCGAAGGCTCGTTTCTCCAAAATATTCTTTGTAACGGCCGTTGCGATTCTGTAATGAGGATTTGCCTATACATCTTCGCAATATCAGCACTGATTACAAATTTATATTTTCTGAACCGTAAAATTATAGATATTAAATCATCTTGAACCGTTGGCCCAATGTACTGCACATCATTCAGTGACAATCCGCTATCTGTTTTCATCGACGCGTCAAATACAACGCGCACCTTAGTTGTTAAGCTAGCTTCTTTAATCACTGCGTGATGTGGTAGATAAAAGCATTTTTCGGAATCTGAATTATTTTCGATTATTTCGTACATATGTCCAAGGTTTCTGTATTCGTCTATAAATTGAGAATATTGTGCCTTTAATATAGGATTTTTGATAAGTTTTTTTTCCATTGAATAAAATCTCTTCAATGCCAAATATCTTGACTCCCCCAACAAGTTCACTGAAATAATATTAGTTTCTCGAAAAGGCATTTCAACAATAAACCTACCCTTAATATCTCTACTATGAGTATTCATGAAATGATTCTCACAAAATTGTTCATCCGTGGAAAATGTAGCTTTAGTCTGACTATACTCTTCAATCTGCCAGAACTTCGTTAACTGAGCCTCAATTTCGGAGTCATTGGACTCTGAATATGGATTTTTTGCGATTATGCTACAATAGCTATAATTGACTTTTGAACTTGGAATCAGTCCACCAGCAACCACCCATCCTAACTGAGTCTTTTGCAATATTGGTAGATTTCTCCCAAGCTCAATTTGGCCTACACATAATAGGTTCCAGAAATGCTCTGCCCCAATTAAAATATCAATTTGCCCCTTTTTATTGAAATTTGGATCTGCGAGTTTAATATTATCAGGAATTGGAATCTGAGCAATTCCAAACGACTCTGAGGGTATTGGACTTGTTATTTTAGGAATTATCAAACATGAAATATTAGCCTTATAGTTTTTCAGTTTGGCTCTTAAGCTAACAATTGTAGAGTGATCAATTGTGCAAAGTAATTGTCCAACGCCTTCTACTGAAAAATCCACTTGTTTCATTGACAAACTTAATTTATTACACAGCTCCCTAGTTATGAAGTTACTTTGACTACCACTATCTAAAAAAACTCTAGCCTCGTGAAATTGATCATTCTTATCTTTTACTAAAACTATAGCCGTTGATAAAATAACTTGTTGAGTACTCATACTCAAATTGCATGTAGTAGTTTGCACTACTGAAGCATTGTCCTCTTTATTGATAAGTGGTTCGGCATCCCCTACCCTTGCCTGGTGACTCTCAGACACCTGCTCCAAATGCATAAGTGTATTATGTTTCCTATTACATTTCCTACAACCAGAAAGCCTGCAAAATTGATTAGTATGTCCTGGTCTGAGACAATTCAAACATAGGTGTTTCTTTTTTGCCTCTTGAATTCTGTTTTCTACAGACAACTTCAAAAAACTTTCACAACTGTATATAGCATGATTGTTTTTGCAGAAAAAACACTTCATATTATTCCCTTGAGTATTTAAATGAACTTGAACCCTTTGCTTATTTTTATGATTGCCTGTATTATTAGTTTGTTTTGATATATCATTTTTATTAAATTGCAATTTTTCTAACAACTCACACTTATGTTTCAAGAAAGACTTCATTTCTTCCAATGTCGGAAGTTCACCCTTCAACTCATATTCCTCCCAATCACGTCTCGTGACAGAGTCCAACTTCATGGTAATGATATGAATTATTAAAACGTCCCAATGCTCGGTAGGAAGTCCCAAAGAACTCAAAGCTCGAATGTGCTTGGAAATGTTGTCCGACAAACGTCGTAACTCAGTATGTGATTCTTTATTTATAGTTTCTAATTCAAATATATGTTTGATATGAGTAAAAACTATCAATTGTTTGTTTTCATATCTTTTCAACAACAAATCCCAAACCATATCATAATTATTGTCTGAAACTTCTATATTTTGAATAGCTTCTTCACTCAATGAAGACCGCAAATAGTAAAACTTTTCTGCCTTACCAATAGATTTGTTATTGTGTACCATGGCCTTGAATGCATCTCGAAACTCGATCCACTGATCATACTCCCCTGAGAAACCAGGAAGTTTAATCACTGGCAATTTAATGTTAGATGCCATTCGTACCGATTTCGATGGTATAGTTGTAGAGCACAAACTTTCATTTTGTTCTTCATATTTTATGATAGTACCCTGTATACGACCAAGCAAATCATAGTACTGTGTTTCAAATGCCACAGTTTCTTCTTCCGCCCCCTCAGGTTCTAACAACTCGATTTCTAATTGAACTTCATTGAAATTGTTTAATAATGGTAAAAAATTTGAAAGTCTATTTTTCAATTCCAAAATTGCTGTATCTGATAAATTAGTTAAATCTAGACCATTCACTTGGTTAGATAATCTTGTTAATTGTGACTTCAAAGTACGTCTTTTTATTTTTAACCTACTAATATCCGCCATTGTTTGACTGAACTAATTGTATTTATTCCGATAATTATTCAAATCGTAAGGTATATTATATAGGTCAAATAAGGAACAGAGATAAATACCTCTAGGGAGTTGTTATGGGAATCTCACTCCTAAAGTATGGAACTGGCTATAACGAACGTCGTCGGTGTGTTGAAATGACTAAGGCCTGGCAATTGGCGCCAAATAGTTTGATTCTCTTCTCACTTGTATCCGGCTCGAAGGACCAATGTTCAATATCCAACAACTTGACTGTTGAATCCTTCAATGGACTGTAATAATCTTCTTATTGTAAATAGAATACTAGCTTCTAGTTCAATGAATTATATTGAAAAATTATAAATTATTTGGAACAGTGTGACATCTATCAACGCAAATTCTATCAAAGTCTTGTCACTCATCCTGGTTCGTCACCACGGTTTTTTCAAAAACTCCAAAGTCGAAAGAGATTGTACAGAGAGTGTTAAAGTACCTATATAGGTTAAACAAAAAAAAATCAACATAAGTTTGACACTAACAACTTTGAAATTTCGATCAAAGGAAGAAATCCAAGAGTAAAAACATTCCTTGAAATGATACATATAATAAAAAAACAACAACAATAGAAATGATATCGAAACCTTAAGCCAGATTTATAACAAACTTTTTTATTCTGTTTATATTAGTAAAAATGAAAACTTATCTTTACATGTTGCCATAAAAGTGCAGTAAGGCTCGTTTAACTACTAACTAAATAATCCAGTCTTATCCAAACACGAAAAAAAATCGACATAAGTTTGACACTAACAACGTTGTGGTTTCGACCAAAGAAAGAAATCCAAGAGTGAGAACATTTCTTGAAATGATACATATAAAAACAGACCCCAACAGTTTTAACAATAGAGGTGATATCAAAAACTTAGGCCAGATTTATAACAACCTTTTTTATCTTTGTTTGTAGTATTCGATAATGAAAACAGATCTTGACATCTTTCCATAAAAATACAGTGAATTTTATAAATAATCCAAACATTAAAGATAAACCATTCTCGATAACAATGAAATCACGCATCTACAACAACATTCGTACAATACGAAAGCAGAAATATAAATAGAATATTTGTGTTTCAACCTGAAGAAGGCAAAAACTATGTCGAAACGTCGTTAAAAGTAATTTTACAAATTGACTGCATCAGACCTTTATTCTGAGAAATTGAACCCTTATTTAGTAGCACTTGGTTGTGAAGAAATGTGGTTTTATTGTTATATATCCTGTTCCCGTTATCTAAGCGAAATAAATTACATAGCAGTTTTTGAGTCTAAGCATAAGCTTCCAAACAAATTTTTTTATCAAAATCGGTCCAGTAGTTTTTGCGTGATGCTCGAACAAACAAACAGACAATTACAATTTTATAATAGTATAGATAGATATGTCATATTTTGATATGCTTCAACAAGCACCCTGAATTTTTTATAATTGACAATCACCTTTACCATTGATATCATTCATGAAAATGATCCATTGACTGATATATTCTGATTAAATCGTTGTTTGATAAAAAAAAAATTATTCGAAAAGATTGCCATGGCGTGTCATTGTTATTTCGGATAAACTGGAAAGTGTGATATCATTGGAACTGAAAAATTCTTTAATAGCTCCCAGGATATACGAACTCTTTTTCTCAAATTATCAAAACTGGAATTGATCACTATCGTTATGAAATGCATTTGAGAAGCACAAAATAAAGATGAAATCATTATTAGTACATTTCTTCATATTCTTTTTGTCTCTGTTTATGTATACTCACGTTCCTTCAACTCAGCATAATAACGTTTTCTTTTTTGTTGCAGATTACGAAGATCAACTTAAGCGGAACTCGTGCACAGAAGATGAATAGTGGAATACACTGAATAATTTATGGAGCTCAAAGAAACTGTGATAATGGACATAACAGAAGCATTCCATACCGAAGACATAACGAAAACTGATTTTTTCGACTTTGTTGTCCCTCCAGATGCAAACGATACCCAATCCATCCAACAGTTCACCAAACAAATGCGAAGCGTGAACGCATTCTTAGAAACCGACGAATGCAAAGAAACTAATAACAACACCATGATGATCACAGAGATACCAACCACTACCTCAGAAAGCGTGGCAAACTTCGACGCCAATTTGTGGAGTGAAAAAGACACAGTTAGATTAGAAACCGCCCTGCTCGATGACCTGAACAAGTATTGTTGGATGTCTGAGGAAAATGGTGTTGAACAACTCAGCCCCGGGAAGAACAATAATAACAATACAGATGGACAAATATATACCCTGACAGTATTAAATGGTATCGACCAAAGTGCTACGTGGTACCGACTTCCCAAGGAAGATGAGCCGATCTCCAGTCCAAGCTGTATGGAGCAACTCCACGGTGCTCTCGATATCGATTCCATACTGAGTATCATGCCTGGCGGGCAAATTAATAACTATAATAACTACAGCGAAGGTACTATCAGCCCAAACACGGATGGGCTTATAAAATCGGAAACCTACACCTACGAAGATAGTGGCTTTGCAGACAATAAGGACGAGCTGCAAAATACGCTCATCATAGATACGCCGATGCTCGAAGCTCACGACAGCTTCAGTAACAATAATAACAACAACGACTGGAAGATGGCGAACAATAACAACACTAATAGTAATAGCAGTAGTAGTAGCAGTTCGCCGGATTCCTTACTACGCAGCGCTTTGCAAGGCAAGGCATTCATCCGTTATAACGGTACTACTATCAAGAGCAGTCCGAAATCAGATACCAACAACGCTGAGCTCCGTAGAGCACTTTCCACACCGCCTACCAAAACCGAAACCATATTCTTGAAGAAAGATCAGCAAGATACAATTCCAACAATCGTAGCTGGTTTGGACGCCAACGGAAGAGTGGTCTTTGAAGAACATGTCGGATCCCGAGCAGTCAGAGAAACGGAAAATCCGTCTAGCACTCATACAGTAGACGACCTCCTGCTCAGTCAGCTGGACCATTCGTATCCAGAAGATTTCGAAAAGCTGAAGAGAATTGCGAATGAAGTGGCGGAGTCTGTGAATCAGTACTGTCACATAGATACCTCTGGGGAAAACACCATCAACAGTATTAGTCCTGTCAGTATCGATCAGATAGGGATATTGTATAATTTAAGCTCACCTATACAGATAACTGCGCCGTTAGTAACGAGTACCAAGTCTTCTAAAAAATATAACAGGAGGCAGAACAATGGTAGCAAGGCACAGACAACGGTCCAGACTGCCACTTCAACGAGCAACGGAGTGAGGAAGGAGCGGTCCCTGCACTATTGTAGTATTTGTTCTAAAGGGTTCAAGGACAAGTATTCCGTGAACGTTCACATAAGAACCCACACTGGAGAAAAACCGTTCGCATGTAGTTTATGCGGGAAGAGTTTTAGGCAGAAGGCCCATCTGGCGAAGCATTACCAAACGCATATAGCGCAGAAAAACGCTGCAGCGGCTGGTAATGTTTCGACTGGTAAAGCCAAATCGAGATTGCTTTCTACAAGTCTGTGAAATTTGACGGATTTCGGTTTCAGGTTTTTGAGATACTTTGCATCAGATGAGGAATATTGCCAAAAAAAAATCGGAGAATTTGATTTTGTTTACCGATTCACTGGAATTTAGAAGAAAATATAATTGGTTGCATAAGAAATCTTCATCATTTTTTAATCGACTATATGGCTACAAATATCACATATGCAGCCATTCAAACAGCTTCTGATGATAAATGTCTAGTGGTGTTTTATACTGTTGAATATATGCTTTTTGATAAATGTACAGTGCTTTCATTTTAATTCGTCCCACTTTTAAAAGGCTGTAAATATTAATTTTTTGAGCTAAAAGGTCGAATAAAAAAAGAAATTGTAGTATTTATAGTTACAGCTCTTGGGTATTTATTATCATATAGATAATTTTCTGGTTTGTAAAATATTTTTTTTATTTACTCAATTCCAGGAGCAACAAATTTATTGAAAAATAAAATAAATCTAATTTACAAATAGCAAACGATTTAAAATAAATATTTTTTGCACTTATAAGTGCTGCTCCACTTGACCTCCTCCATTTTCAAAAAATGTAGTATATACTTTTTCTGTATGTCCTCTAATTTTCAACAAAGTGGCTCATTGTTTTGCATTGTCGATTGGCCTTCCTAATTCTTATTTTTAGATCGTCCAAAGAGTAGCACGGCGTAGAATGGACAATATAAAAAAAAATCACACGGTGTCAGATCGGGACAATTAGGAGGCCATCTAATAGTACCCGATTTTACAGTCCACTGTGGATAATGTCTATCCAAGAACATTTTTACAAGGAAAACATTGTGTAGCGGTGCTCCATACTGTTGCCAAATCAAATATCTTGATATGGCTAGAGGTAAATCGTCAATATGTTCTTCAATTTCTGCTTCTAGAAAATTCAAATAAACCTGACCAGTCAATGAACCATAAAAAATCATAGGATCTAAAATACGTTCACTAATTAATCCACACCAAACACTAACGAACTGCCTATTTTGATAATGAATTTCCTGTATTTGATAAGGATTTGAATCAAACCAATAGTGTCCATTTTGGCAATGACAAATTTTGCTAGTGGAAAACTACAACTCATCGGTTCACAATATTTTATCCAGATATGTGGCATCCCTTCGAATGATTTCTAAGATATGTCTGGAAAATTGCAGTCTGATTTCCTTTTACGCTGTCGTCAACTTTAGCGTCCTTTTCAGCTTGTATGAGTGAAATTTGTATTTCTTAGTCACACACTGGCAATTCTCACACAACATCGTTTAATTAATTTCGAGGATTGTATTTAAGATATGCTAGAATATTAATTCCTGTTTCTTCTGTCAATACCGTTTTTTTGCTATTCAGGCTACCAGTTTCGAAAAACTTCTTAAGTCTATAAAACATTTTTTTCAGATAGAGCTCTTCTACCTGGGAATTGCAGTCTATATCTTCTAAGTGCTTTTGTAACACTACCACTTTGTCGACAAATAATATCGAACATAAAACATTTTTTTCTTGACTAAGTGTGGATTCATGCAGCACAAAATAACAATTATCAAATAAGAAATAACAAATAACAATTATCAATTAACAAGAATTGAAATGTAGCATTCATGCACTCAAAATAACAATTAAGAAATAAAAAGTAAGCATGCGCACAAGACGGAGATCCGAGGCATTTAAATTAGGTAATATTACTTTTTCGAAATTCCATGTCCCCTCGATAATAAGAAACAAGTGAAAATTCAAAATGTCCAATAAACAATATAAAACAAAGACAATACCTCAAATATTACAAAAAGTGAGGTTATTTTCATCATCGGTTTGACCAATCCGCGATCATCTGCGTACTAGTTGCGCACTAGAACAAAATTTCGTAAAAATAATGTAAAAAAAATAAAAGTTGGCCAACTTCTACATGTTATTTCTTAAATGATAATTGTTATTTGTCTGCATGAACATAGTCATTGAAAACTATAGAGTTCAACTTATATTGCTAAATGTTATTTCTTATTTGTTATTTGATAATTGTTATTTTGTGCTGCATGAGTCCACACTAACATACTATTCACGTATGACATTTGATAATTCGAGCGAAACTATGACAATTCTTGGAAATAAAATAATAAACGCGGGTATTTTGATATTGTTGAAAAATTACAATTTTAATCATATTTATACAAATTTGCGCTAAACTAATGGAAAGAAAGGGCAAGTGTGACATATTTTTGGAATCATAAAAAAAGGTTTTTAAACACCTATTCAATGATATATAGGGTGTACCATCCAAGAAAAAGTAAGTTATGTCAATGATTTTGTCATTTGACAGTTTATAAAAATTTTTACTCAAAAGCATAAAATTTTACGAAACACACTACAATTTCTTTTGTATTCGACCTTTCAGCTCAAAAAATAAGTATTTTACAGCCTTTCAAAAGTGGAACAAATTGAAATGAAAGCACTGTACATTTATCAAAAAGCTAGTCAGTATAAAACAGCACTAGACATTTATCATCAGAAACTGCACTGTACACTAGCCACTGTCTAATTCAATTTGATGTCAACACAATCGATTAGTATGAAGAAACAAAGATAATGTTGGTTATATATCTTCACTTAGGTTGGAAGAGTCGTCGGAGTCCATGAAATTATTTTCAGTCATAAAAACATTACGATTCATTTACATATGCTCTGATATTTTGCTACATACCATTTGCACTATATTTTTGAAACATTCACTATTGTTTCTAGTAGTGTGCTAGTCAAGTGAGGATCTACATCATCCTGACAACACGTCGTTGAATCGTACAAATTTCTTTTCTCACCATACAATTTCATTTCATTCCACAACACATTAGGTAATGTTGTAGTCAATATCATTGATTATTAATGAGTGGTTTAATGAATGGTAACTTTTTTCAAAATCGATTGCAAGCAGTGAAAGACAGGTATTCCAACTGTCAGTAAGCCCATACATTTATAAACAGTCCTCGTATTAATGCCGTATTAATAATTATTTGATGAATTTGAATTTGAAGTATTTCTCACGAAAGTTTTTTTTTTAAATAGCTAGAATTAACGAGTATAGGGACCAGGATTTAAAACCATTTTTTCCGGCCACCTCGTATTGACGAGTATGTTCAATGTACACGAAATCGATCGTTAATGACCCCTATTAACGTTCAATTTATCTATTAATGCATGATTGTGATATATGCAGCCAAACATACACCGAAATCGACCATTAATAACCTATTAATGGTCGATTTCTCTATTCAGAATCAGAATCAGGAATGCTTTATTGTCATAAAATATAAAATTTTGTTGACAAAGCTACAAAGAACTAAGATACAAATTGATACTTCACATTTTTAAAACCAGCACACTGTATAAGTTGAAATAAGATAACAAAAATTTAAAAAGTTTAAAAATTCAACCATTTTACAAAAATAGACAATGAAGGACAATATAAAATTATACATACACATTGAAAACTCTTAGTATATTAGAGGGATACACAATGAATCTGAATTCTCAGGAATTTACATCATAAGTGTGAAGGTGTCAAGCAGAAATTCTGAATTGTAATAGACTCCCCGAAAAAGGAGTTTTTTGGCCTCTTTACGAAATTTTTCATTGCTTCTTAATTTCCTGATGGGAAGAGAAAGATGGTTGAATATTTTTTTTCCATTGTAAAGTATGGAGGATTTCATTTGTGAAGTTGTGGGGATAGGAAGACTAATATTATATATGAGACGGGTTTCCTAATTCGACTGATTGATCATAATGTTGTCTTTGTAGTTTTTGTGAATCAAACAAACTGTTTCTAGAATAGAGAGGCAAGCTAGGGGTAAAATTATTTGTGATGAAAAAAGAGGTCTACAAGAATCACGTATTCCTGCTCGACATATGTACCTAAGAGCCCTTTTCTGTAGTATAAAAACCGCATTTGTTAAAGTTTGAGAACTTGTACCCCAGAAGCATATCCCGTAGCGCAAGTGAGATTCGCAGAGTACAAAGTATGCATTTCTAGCTGATATAAAATCCATGGTGGAGGAGATAGTCCTTATGGCATAGCAACTTGAGGAGAGTTTCCTACACAGTTTGCTGATATGGTCTTCGAATCTCAAGTTATTATCAATATGTAGCCCTAAGAATTTATTTGCTACTTTGGAATTGATGACTAAGGCATCATTGTGGTATTGGCAACTAAGCATACACGAATTCAAATATTATTCAAATTCCAAATCATATTACCTTCGCGCTGTCAAATTTATGTAATTTCAAACCACATATTCTAAGTTTCCATTTAGTTGAAGCAAATGGATATCGAAAATTTCACGTTGATCCCAGAAAGGAGGCCGACAGATTTTTTTTTGTAATCGTATATTAATATGGCGATTAATTATCTCGAACAATAACGTGCTCGCTTCGCTCTCGCGTTAAAATATCTCGATCATTAATCGCCACCATTAATACACTAGTTGATTAGTAGTTATTTAATCAACTAGTGTATTAGTGGTGGCGATTAATGATCGATATATTGTAACCCGAGAGCGAGGCGAGCGCGTTAATGTTCGAGATCATTAATCGCCATTTTAATATATGAGTTGATTACAAAAAAAATCCGTCGACCTCGTTCCAGGGGTCAACGTGAAATTATCAATATCCATTTGCTTCAAATAGGAGGAAACTTACAATATTTGGATTTTAAAATACATAAATTTGACAGCGCGAAGGTAATATGATTTGACTTTTGAATAGTATTTGAATTCGTGTATGTTTAGTTGTCTATACCACAGTGATGCATTAATAGAGAAATCGACCATTAATAGGTTATTAATGGTCGATTTCGGTGTATGTTTGGCTGCATATATCACAGTTATGCATTAATAGTGAAATTGAAACTAACGATCGATTTCGTTTAGATTAAACAGACTCGTTAATACGAGGCCGCCCGAAAATAACTATTTAACGCTGACAGTTTGGCATAGGTTTTTTTTAGAAACAAGTTTTTCCTAAACATGAAATCAACTCCAGTTGATTGATATAACTTACACATCGAAACCTCATATGAAATACAAGTCAACAAATTATTTATCGTGTCGTTGTGTACAAATGTTTGTTTTCGAAGATATTTGTTGTTTTGTTTTATATTTCAATGTGCGACTTCTGTCAACGTGTTATTGTTTTTATGTTATGTTTTTATTCGACAGGAGCTTGGACTTATGCCGATGTTTCCTCAATCTACTGGAGTTTATTCCATTCACATGAAAAACATGTTTTTAAACTTTTGAAAACGCAATAAAATATTCCGAAGCGTCAGCGTTAGAAAGGTAGTTTTACTTCCTGGTACCTATTCCCGTTAGTATATTTGTGAAACGATTAATCATTAATTCAAAAAAAGTGAAATCGAAATTAGAAACAGTATCAGGCATTTGCAAATGATTTTTAAAATTTTCACTTCGATAATTTATTTTTATTTTACCTTTTCATCAACTCGGGAAATATTCTCATCAAATATCATTCGTGCTGGATGATCTTCTTTTAATTTTTCCTCAAGCATTTTGTGGAAATTTAACTTGTGCAATCTACAAACATTTATAAAATAAATCACCCTCTTCGCCTTCGATATCATTTTCTGCTAAGTGTAGTTCTCCATGAAGAAGGAGACAATGAGAGACATATAATGTATTAAAAATGAATATATGATGATAAGATGACTGAGGCTGCGAAACTGTTTTCATTTTTGTGTCCACGAAATAGACTTCGTTGTTTTAAATGCAATGGCAAATTTACTCTTCAAGTCAATCATGTTCAAATATAATAATTCACAAAGGAGGTAAATGTTTCAACATATCGATGGATGTTCTCAAAATGCAACCATGGGAATGAAAACGTTGGAAGAAAATTTAATAAATGAATGAAATTATCCAAATGAAAGTGGTATTCATTCGAGGAATGTTGTATTTTAACAAAATTATTTAGGGAAATAAATCAAGAAGCGATTTTCTCAAGATGCAATATATATTTCAATTTTTGGAAATTGGTATCGACAATGTCGAAATAACGAAAAATTATTTTTAAAATATGAACAAAATTAAATACTCATTTTGCAGTTGATTTCATAGTCTTGTTCCTAAGCTTAATTTGTTTTGTTATCGTTTTTGTATTTTTGTGCTGTGATTTTTGAATGTGAAATTATATATTCAAAAAACGATGTTGAGTAAGTGAAATCTGCCTAAAATTGTTCTTGCCATTTCTGTATTATCATAAACTCTTAAATTTAGTTATTTATTCATCATTGATTTCGAATCATGTTTTTTATAATAAAATTTGTTATGTACAGGGTAGCTATAGTTTTTCTACGTAATTGTTAAGTATATTTCCTAATATAACAAGTATTATCCTGCCCTGATTCTATACAAGGTGCGTTCAAAACTCTACAAAAAAGACCTTTGAAAAATGACATTAGATTCTATATCATGATAAACGCAATGCAATGAATATATTTCACTCTATTGAGAAGAAAAGTTTTAGTCACCTTGTATTATTCACTAGAATGCTTTTAGATATATTTTGTTAGCCGCTTAAAATAGTTTAACTACAGATTACCATACATCAAGGCATTAACTTGACCTTTCTTACCTTCAAATACTCACTTTGTAAAAAGTATTATTATTCGATTATATTATTATGTTGTATATTTCATTTATATAATTCTCAAATGAGATAAATTCTTCCTTTACCAGTACCTTCTCTTTTTTTTCAGTGCCTTAAATAGTTACGCTTTTTGATCATGGCATAATTTTGAAGAAAACACAGAATAGCTCTTGATTAAGCAAATAATTCTGAAAAAAAGTGAGAAATTGAAATAATTCACTTTTCGTAAATTGATATAATTCACTTTTCATAAATTGATATGAGTTTGTGGATGAACAATTGATATGGTATGGTTAATTGAATGAGTTTTCTCAAATTGTATCAGATATAATACTGGTTTAGGGATAACTGAATACTGGTTTAGGGATATTTTATCTGATTTTCCAGTTGTTAATCAGAAAATTACAATGTGAGTCAAAGGCATTAAATGTTCTGCCGTATTTGTTGATCATTTTGTAATTTACCATCTTACATTGTTGTTTATTTTATAAATATTTATATGTTTCACAATTTTTTTAAAATTGGTTGTTTTTCACATATTTTTACCTAAAGGTAAGCACCGAAATGCCTCTAGCGAACTCCAAAACATATCCAATTATAGAAATAATTTTTTGGAAGGTGATGTTTTTGAAGTTTCCAACAAATGTTTTCAACCATATAATGAATTTGTAATATATCAGTATTCCAAACGTGTATGTCGTTTGTAAGTGTTCTCCTTTCTTATTTATGACAGATTGCCATGGTATAGGGATTTTTTATATTCTTTTTGGATCTCAATTGCTTGTTCTTTTAGGCCGGCTAGGGCCGGTATGTTTTTGTGTTTACTGTGCTCTTATAAAGACAAAACTACTCCTTATTCTGAAGAATATTCACTAGGACATACTATAATACTGCATCACTTATGAACTTTTTTGTTTATATGCCGCCATAGAACATTTTTACACAGTTTACGTTATGTTGTATCAGATTTTATCTTTCTCTCTTTATTTGTATTATTGATTTTATTAAGAGTATTTCTATTCTTAGATTCATATATTTACGTTTTATAATTTTTTAATATAATATTTGTGAACCAATAAACCTATTCAAAGCTATGTGTTTTTATTTATAGATAAGATATATTTATTGGACTACTTGGACATTTACTTGTTTGCTGCAAGTCATATATATATATATATATATATATATATATATATATATATATATAAATGTAGTTGACGTGTCCGAGCGTTTTTATATGGAATTCGGTATATGATATACAGATATATATATATATATATACAGAGTGGGCCATTGAAAACGAAACAGCGGCTCTGTAGGTCGGCAGAACCGAATTATATAAAAACGCTCGGACACGTCAACTACATTTTCGAGGGGGACATCATTCGCGATGAAATTCACCCGAAATACATTCCATCCCTCGGAGCTGTGACCGCCACCCCTAAATTTTTAAATAGCAACATATGGAAAGTGATACCTCATTTGAAAGGTAGTTTCCTTCTCAATATCGAACAACAAAAATTAATTCTATCGATTCATTTTCGAAATATAGGAACTTGAAGTTGGGAAATCACTTTTCATTCACTCAATCAATAAAAATAACATCTAACAATGCAACTGTTTAAAGATAATTATCACTGTCAAGGAATCAAATGATCTAACTGTTTACCAACAAATAACATGCAAATCCGTTTCAAATTTTTATTTCATCCTCATTTACTTGATCGAAAAAATGTTAAGGTTCTTAAGAATAGATAAAAAGACGTTTTCTCGAATTCGACTCAAATGCGAGTACAACAAAAACAGGTATGAGATAATTTTTTTCACCAAATCGCAATTGTGGACGTCTGTCATTGTCAAACTGATTTTTGACTGTACGACATTAGAGTGAATTACTTGACTAAAGCTGCTGAATATCTTTCCGCAATAATGGTGTATACGATCGCGGAAATAGTTGAAATAATAACAATAACAAGGCGACAGGAATTTTGTGAGATTATGACTACGAGAATAGATGGGGATGAGAATTTCCTTTTCGACATCTGCTTTTCTGATGGGTCTACATTTTTTTTTAATTCGACTGTGAATCGTCATATTTGTCGTTATTGGTCAGATGCCAATCCACATGTTTTCCACGAAGTCCATACTCAAACTCCCCAAAAACTCAATGTCTGGGCCGGTATTTTTGGGGACCGTTTGATTGGACCAGTATTTTTCGACGGTAACCTGACAGGAGAAACTTATTTGGAATTATTGAATTAATTTGTTTATCCACAATTGGTGAACATCATTGAAAATGACGATCGTTACCATGAAGACCACTTGATATTTCAACAAGACGGGGCACCTCCACATTATGCACAGCCTGTTAGGGCGTTTTTGGATAGAATGTTTCCTGGCAGTTGGATTTGAAGTAGAGGCTCTATAGAGTGGCCAGCCAGATCTCCAGATTCAACCCCACTCGACTTTTTCCTGTGGGGTCACTTGAAAAACAAAATATTTGCAACTGAACCAGAATCTCTGGAAGGAAGGAGAATTATTGAAGAATGCCGTCGAATAACGCCGGAAATGCTACGAAATGTGAGGTCTCGTTTTGAACAGAACTTGTACTATTGTATGGAAATGGGTGGTAGACAGTTTGAACAATTAGTTAATTGACAATAATTGACAATAATGATTATTGCGACAGTTGCTTTATCAGATATTGTTTTTATTGATTGTGTGAATATAAAGTGATGTCCCAACTTCAAGTTCCTACATCGATAGAATCATCATCATCATCATCGATAGAATCAATTTATTTTTGTTGTTTGATATCACTTGCCATATGTTGCCATTTAAAAATTTAGGGGTGGTGGTCACAGCTCCGAGGGATGGAATGTATTTCGGGTGAATTTCATTCATGAATGTCCCCCTCGAAAATGTAGTTGACATGTCCAAGCGTTTTTATATAATTCGGATCTGCCGACCTACAGAGCCGCTGTTTCGTTTTCAATGGTCCACTCTGTATATATACAGTGTGTCTCACTTCTCATGGAAACGCCCCCGTAACTTCCGTAATTATTGGAGTAGATATACCGAAGGTGAGTCTAAATCTCTTCTGGGGTTGAGTGACATACACTTCAATTCTGGAAAATCCGAATATGTCTCAGTTCTCATGGAAACACCCCAGTATCTACCCTTATTATTGGAGTAGAATCCTGAAATTTTCACGATCATTAGGTAAACTTCTTCTGGGGTTAACGTGAGTGACATTCACTGCGCGCCAGGGGCGATGGATATACCGGTTTTTGCGAAAAATAATTTTAGGAGACAAGATAGGCTCAAAATTCTTACGGATTCATGGAAACACCCCCGTATCTTCCCCTTATTATTGGAGTACTATCCTGAAATTATCACGATCGTTAGATATACTGAGGATGAGTCTAAATCTCTCCGGGGGTTAACGTGAGTGACATTCACTGCGCGCCAGGGGCGCTGGATATACCAATTTTTGCGAAAAATAATATTAGGGGACAAGATAGGCTCAAAATTCTTACGGAATCGTGATCAAGATCAGACACAATCCATATTTTTGCTGAAAAATTTTCAGGTCTGAAAAATCTGAATTTGTCTCACTTCTCATTGAAACACCCTCGTATCTTCCCTAACTATTGGAGTAGAATTCATACATTTTCACGACCATTAGATATACCAAGGATGAGTCGAAATCTCTTCTTAGGTTAACCTGAGCGCTAGGAGCTATGGCTATAACGATTTTTGCTAAAAATGACATTAGGGGGCAAGATAGGCTCAAAATGCTTACGGATTCAAATTTTTCAGCTAAAATAAGTATTTTGAGCCTTTCTTGGCCCTATATTATTTTTTACGTGCAGTGTATGTCACTCAGGTTAACCATAATTAATTACCTCTGCACCACTTCAGAAGAAACTTCATTCTCGGTTGTCTCCTCAGGCCTTTCCGATCACGAAGCTATTGACATAAAAACTCCATGAGTTTTGCTCAAATGGAGAATATTTTCCACTCCATAGATCCATTTTATACATTTCGTACTCTCCTTCTGAATAATTTCAATACTGCTTTTCCAATACAATAAAAACTTTTTAACAAATTTAACCGACGAAAAAATCAACTGAAAAGCAAAATAAACCTTCTTAGTCTAAATGATAATTGAGCTCCTAAACTAATGCAAGTAACTAATTTTGAGTCGGCGCCAAACAAACAATTATCGAAGATCATTATCTATGAAAGAAATCATCAAAACGCAGCCGTGCATTTCGCTGCCATCATTTTACGCTTTACCTAATTCAATTGCTAGTTTGTTTGGCGCCGACTCAAAATCAGTTACTTACATTAGTTTAGGAGCTCAATTATCATTTAGACTAAGAAGGTTTATTTTATTTTTTGCTTTTCAGTTGATTTTTTCGTCGGTTTAATTTTTTGTTAAAAAGTTTCTATTTTTTACTTTTCAGTTCCGTATTTCGTCGGTTTAATTTTTTGTTAAAAAGTTTTTATTTTTCAATTTTTTGTGGCTAAAATCTACCAATTACTACCAACTTATTTTTTGATTACTTCCAAAATACTTACTTACCCACCTTACTTCAACTATTACCAGTTAAATAATATGATTATCTACTTTTACTATTTGTTGTAATATAAATTATTTTCGTTGTTCTGGTCAGTTTATTTCATTACTTTGTATATCATTCCATCCTCTCATAAAATATACTGATTTTGACGGATGTGAAACAAGAATAATGTCAGTAGCGATCTGTCATTGTCAACTACGTATGTGTATGCCAATGTTCACTAGGGAAAAATCAATTATCCCCTATTTTTCTACCCGTTAGGGTGGCCAATTCCTTTCGAAATCCAAATATAAGATATACCCTATCTATTAAAAAAAGAATCATCCAAATCGAAGAACCCAGTACAAAGTTATGCCTGATAGAATCGGTTAACGGACCAGAATTCAGAGGGTGAGTGATCAATATCCTTCTTTCGCTACTCTTAGGGGTGGAGTTCATCCTTTAAATTCAAATGGGACCAAATTTAAAGTACACCCTATCCACTGAAAAAAGAATTATCGGAATCGTACGCCTCAGTAAAAAGTTATGCGTGATCATACATAAAAAAATATTATGGAAAAAAAAATATACGGGTCGAATAGAGAACCTCCTCCTTTTTGGTTTCGTAGGTTAAAAAATAAAGGTGTGAGATAAGAAACAATGGCTAACAAAGAAAATAAAGACATCCGCAAAAAAAAAAACACACAATTAAAAAATTCACCACTGAACCATTCTTTCATAAATACCACAATATCTACCACAATTTATATCGAAAAGTATTAAAATCTGCAAAAGATACACTATAAGTCAATAATTGATTAATCCAACAAATCTAAAGAAAGTGGAGAATAATAAACGACCTTAGAGGAAAACATAAAATCCCATTGAACCCAAATACCCTTAATGACTATCATTGTACTGTAGCCTCCAAATCAACTGCACACTTGAGCCCCAACAACACTCCCAGTTTCAGGTTCAGACTTACCACGCTAGACCTGGAGCCGCATCAACCGATTCCAAACTGGTCATGGGCGATGTCAAGACATGATCCACAAATAGGGCATAGTTGTATCGCCGGAATGCGACTGCGGTTCTATGGACCACATCCTAAATGAATACCCAACGAGATTCTTCTCTGGAGGAAACTTACAATATTTGGATTTTAAAATACATAAATTTGACAGCGCGAAGGTAATATGATTTGACTTTTGAATAGTATTTGAATTCGTGTATGTTTAGTTGTCTATACCACAGTGATGCATTAATAGAGAAATCGACCATTAATAGGTTATTAATGGTCGATTTCGGTGTATGTTTGGCTGCATATATCACAGTTATGCATTAATAGTGAAATTGAAACTAACGATCGATTTCGTTTAGATTAAACAGACTCGTTAATACGAGGCCGCCCGAAAATAACTATTTAACGCTGACAGTTTGGCATAGGTTTTTTTTAGAAACAAGTTTTTCCTAAACATGAAATCAACTCCAGTTGATTGATATAACTACAAATCGAAACCTCATATGAAATACAAGTCAACAAATTATTTATCGTGTCGTTGTGTACAAATGTTTGTTTTCGAAGATATTTGTTGTTTTGTTTTATATTTCAATGTGCGACTTCTGTCAACGTGTTATTGTTTTTATGTTATGTTTTTATTCGACAGGAGCTTGGACTTATGCCGATGTTTCCTCAATCTACTGGAGTTTATTCCATTCACATGAAAAACATGTTTTTAAACTTTTGAAAACGCAATAAAATATTCCGAAGCGTCAGCGTTAGAAAGGTAGTTTTACTTCCTGGTACCTATTCCCGTTAGTATATTTGTGAAACGATTAATCATTAATTCAAAAAAAGTGAAATCGAAATTAGAAACAGTATCAGGCATTTGCAAATGATTTTTAAAATTTTCACTTCGATAATTTATTTTTATTTTACCTTTTCATCAACTCGGGAAATATTCTCATCAAATATCATTCGTGCTGGATGATCTTCTTTTAATTTTCCTCAAGCATTTTTTTGGAAATTTAACTTGTGCAATCTACAAACATTTATAAAATAAATCACCCTCTTCGCCTTCGATATCATTTTCTGCTAAGTGTAGTTCTCCATGAAGAAGGAGACAATGAGAGACATATAATGTATTAAAAATGAATATATGATGATAAGATGACTGAGGCTGCGAAACTGTTTTCATTTTTGTGTCCACGAAATAGACTTCGTTGTTTTAAATGCAATGGCAAATTTACTCTTCAAGTCAATCATGTTCAAATATAATAATTCACAAAGGAGGTAAATGTTTCAACATATCGATGGATGTTCTCAAAATGCAACCATGGGAATGAAAACGTTGGAAGAAAATTTAATAAATGAATGAAATTATCCAAATGAAAGTGGTATTCATTCGAGGAATGTTGTATTTAACAAAATTATTTAGGGAAATAAATCAAGAAGCGATTTTCTCAAGATGCAATATATATTTCAATTTTTGGAAATTGGTATCGACAAAAAAAAAAAATTTTTTTAAAAAAAAAATTAAATACTCATTTTGCAGTTGATTTCATAGTCTTGTTCCTAAGCTTAATTTGTTTTTTTTTAAATTTTCAAAAAAGATGTTGAGTAAGTGAAATCTGCCTAAAATTGTTCTTGCCATTTCTGTATTATCATAAACTCTTAAATTTAGTTATTTATTCATCATTGATTTCGAATCATGTTTTTTATAATAAAATTTGTTATGTACAGGGTAGCTATAGTTTTTCTACGTAATTGTTAAGTATATTTCCTAATATAACAAGTATTATCCTGCCCTGATTCTATACAAGGTGCGTTCAAAACTCTACAAAAAAGACCTTTGAAAAATGACATTAGATTCTATATCATGATAAACGCAATGCAATGAATATATTTCACTCTATTGAGAAGAAAAGTTTTAGTCACCTTGTATTATTCACTAGAATGCTTTTAGATATATTTTGTTAGCCGCTTAAAATAGTTTAACTACAGATTACCATACATCAAGGCATTAACTTGACCTTTCTTACCTTCAAATACTCACTTTGTAAAAAGTATTATTATTCGATTATATTATTATGTTGTATATTTCATTTATATAATTCTCAAATGAGATAAATTCTTCCTTTACCAGTACCTTCTCTTTTTTTTCAGTGCCTTAAATAGTTACGCTTTTTGATCATGGCATAATTTTGAAGAAAACACAGAATAGCTCTTGATTAAGCAAATAATTCTGAAAAAAAGTGAGAAATTGAAATAATTCACTTTTCGTAAATTGATATAATTCACTTTTCATAAATTGATATGAGTTTGTGGATGAACAATTGATATGGTATGGTTAATTGAATGAGTTTTCTCAAATTGTATCAGATATAATACTGGTTTAGGGATAACTGAATACTGGTTTAGGGATATTTTATCTGATTTTCCAGTTGTTAATCAGAAAATTACAATGTGAGTCAAAGGCATTAAATGTTCTGCCGTATTTGTTGATCATTTTGTAATTTACCATCTTACATTGTTGTTTATTTTATAAATATTTATATGTTTCACAATTTTTTTAAAATTGGTTGTTTTTCACATATTTTTACCTAAAGGTAAGCACCGAAATGCCTCTAGCGAACTCCAAAACATATCCAATTATAGAAATAATTTTTTGGAAGGTGATGTTTTTGAAGTTTCCAACAAATGTTTTCAACCATATAATGAATTTGTAATATATCAGTATTCCAAACGTGTATGTCGTTTGTAAGTGTTCTCCTTTCTTATTTATGACAGATTGCCATGGTATAGGGATTTTTTATATTCTTTTTGGATCTCAATTGCTTGTTCTTTTAGGCCGGCTAGGGCCGGTATGTTTTTGTGTTTACTGTGCTCTTATAAAGACAAAACTACTCCTTATTCTGAAGAATATTCACTAGGACATACTATAATACTGCATCACTTATGAACTTTTTTGTTTATATGCCGCCATAGAACATTTTTACACAGTTTACGTTATGTTGTATCAGATTTTATCTTTCTCTCTTTATTTGTATTATTGATTTTATTAAGAGTATTTCTATTCTTAGATTCATATATTTACGTTTTATAATTTTTTAATATAATATTTGTGAACCAATAAACCTATTCAAAGCTATGTGTTTTTATTTATAGATAAGATATATTTATTGGACTACTTGGACATTTACTTGTTTGCTGCAAGTCATATATATATATATATATATATATATATATATATATATATATAAATAGTTAGATTCGAGGTTTTTAATAATTCGTTTGCCGACTACAGAGCCCTGTTCGTTTCATGGCCCACTCTGTATATATATATATATATATATATATATATATATATATATAACAGAGGCCATTGAAAACGAAAAGCGCTCTGTGGTCGGCAGAACCGATATTAAAAAACGCTCGGACACGTCAACTACATTTTCGAGGGGAATCATTCGCGATGAAATTCACCCGAAATACATTCCATCCCTCGGAGCTGTGACGCCACCCCTAAATTTTTAAATAGCAACATATGGAAAGTGATACCTCATTTGAAAGGTAGTTTCCTTCTCAATATCGAACAACAAAATTAATTCTATCGATTCATTTTCGAAATATAGGAACTTGAAGTTGGGAAATCACTTTTCATTCACTCAATCAATAAAAAATAACATCTAACAATGCAACTGTTTAAAGATAATTATCACTGTCAAGGAATCAAATGATCTAACTGTTTACCAACAAATAACATGCAAATCCGTTTCAAATTTTTATTTCATCCTCATTTACTTGATCGAAAAAATGTTAAGGTTCTTAAGAATAGATAAAAAGACGTTTTCTCGAATTCGACTCAAATGCGAGTACAACAAAAACAGGTATGAGATAATTTTTTTCACCAAATCGCAATTGTGGACGTCTGTCATTGTCAAACTGATTTTTGACTGTACGACATTAGAGTGAATTACTTGACTAAAGCTGCTGAATATCTTTCCGCAATAATGGTGTATACGATCGCGGAAATAGTTGAAATAATAACAATAACAAGGCGACAGGAATTTTGTGAGATTATGACTCACGAGAATAGATGGGGATGAGAATTTCCTTTTCGACATCTGCTTTTCTGATGGGTCTACATTTTTTTTTAATTCGACTGTGAATCGTCATATTTGTCGTTATTGGTCAGATGCCAATCCACATGTTTTCCACGAAGTCCATACTCAAACTCCCCAAAAACTCAATGTCTGGGCCGGTATTTTTGGGGACCGTTTGATTGGACCAGTATTTTTCGACGGTAACCTGACAGGAGAAACTTATTTGGAATTATTGAATTAATTTGTTTATCCACAATTGGTGAACATCATTGAAAATGACGATCGTTACCATGAAGACCACTTGATATTTCAACAAGACGGGGCACCTCCACATTATGCACAGCCTGTTAGGGCGTTTTTGGATAGAATGTTTCCTGGCAGTTCGATTTGAAGTAGAGGCTCTATAGAGTGGCAGCCAGATCTCCAGATTCAACCCCACTCGACTTTTTCCTGTGGGGTCACTTGAAAAACAAAATATTTGCAACTGAACCAGAATCTCTGGAAGGAAGGAGAATTATTGAAGAATGCCGTCGAATAACGCCGGAAATGCTACGAAATGTGAGGTCTCGTTTTGAACAGAACTTGTACTATTGTATGGAAATGGGTGGTAGACAGTTTGAACAATTAGTTAATTGACAATAATTGACAATAATGATTATTGCGACAGTTGCTTTATCAGATATTGTTTTTATTGATTGTGTGAATATAAAGTGATGTCCCAACTTCAAGTTCCTACATCGATAGAATCATCATCATCATCATCGATAGAATCAATTTATTTTTGTTGTTTGATATCACTTGCCATATGTTGCCATTTAAAAATTTAGGGGTGGTGGTCACAGCTCCGAGGGATGGAATGTATTTCGGGTGAATTTCATTCATGAATGTCCCCCTCGAAAATGTAGTTGACATGTCCAAGCGTTTTTATATAATTCGGATCTGCCGACCTACAGAGCCGCTGTTTCGTTTTCAATGGTCCACTCTGTATATATACAGTGTGTCTCACTTCTCATGGAAACGCCCCCGTAACTTCCGTAATTATTGGAGTAGATATACCGAAGGTGAGTCTAAATCTCTTCTGGGGTTGAGTGACATACACTTCAATTCTGGAAAATCCGAATATGTCTCAGTTCTCATGGAAACACCCCAGTATCTACCCTTATTATTGGAGTAGAATCCTGAAATTTTCACGATCATTAGGTAAACTTCTTCTGGGGTTAACGTGAGTGACATTCACTGCGCGCCAGGGGCGATGGATATACCGGTTTTGCGAAAAATAATTTTGGAGACAAGATAGGCTCAAAATTCTTACGGATTCATGGAAACACCCCGTATCTTCCCTTATTATTGGAGTACTATCCTGAAATTATCACGATCGTTAGATATACTGAGGATGAGTCTAAATCTCTCCTTAGGTTAACCTGAGCGCTAGGAGCTATGGCTATAACGATTTTTGCTAAAAATGACATTAGGGGGCAAGATAGGCTCAAAATGCTTACGGATCATTGCTAAATATTTCGTGTATTCACTCAGGTTAACCATAATTAATTACCTCTGCACCACTTCAGAAGAAACTTCATTCTCGGTTGTCTCCTCAGGCCTTTCCGATCACGAAGCTATTGACATAAAAACTCCATGAGTTTTGCTCAAATGGAGAATATTTTCCACTCCATAGATCCATTTTATACATTTCGTACTCTCCTTCTGAATAATTTCAATACTGCTTTTCCAATACAATAAAAACTTTTTAACAAAAAATTTAACCGACGAAAAAATCAACTGAAAAGCAAAAAAAAAAATAAACCTTCTTAGTCTAAATGATAATTGAGCTCCTAAACTAATGCAAGTAACTAATTTTGAGTCGGCGCCAAACAAACAATTATCGAAGATCATTATCTATGAAAGAAATCATCAAAACGCAGCCGTGCATTTCGCTGCCATCATTTTACGCTTTACCTAATTCAATTGCTAGTTTGTTTGGCGCCGACTCAAAATCAGTTACTTACATTAGTTTAGGAGCTCAATTATCATTTAGACTAAGAAGGTTTATTTTATTTTTTGCTTTTCAGTTGATTTTTTCGTCGGTTTAATTTTTTGTTAAAAAGTTTCTATTTTTTACTTTTCAGTTCCGTATTTCGTCGGTTCAATTTTTTGTTAAAAAGTTTTTATTTTTCAATTTTTTGTGGCTAAAATCTACCAATTACTACCAACTTATTTTTTGATTACTTCCAAAATACTTATTTTACCCACCTTACTTCAACTATTACCAGTTAAATAATATGATTATCTACTTTTACTTTTGTTGTAATATAAATTATTTTCGTTGTTCTGGTCAGTTTATTTCATTACTTTGTATATCATTCCATCCTCTCATAAAATATACTGATTTTGACGGATGTGAAACAAGAATAATGTCAGTAGCGATCTGTCATTGTCAACTACGTATGTGTATGCCAATGTTCACTAGGGAAAAATCAATTATCCCCTATTTTTCTACCCGTTAGGGTGGCCAATTCCTTTCGAAATCCAAATATAAGATATACCCTATCTATTAAAAAAAGAATCATCCAAATCGAAGAACCCAGTACAAAGTTATGCCTGATCATACATAAAAAAATATTATGGAAAAAAAAATATACGGGTCGAATAGAGAACCTCCTCCTTTTTGGTTTCGTAGGTTAAAAAATAAAGGTGTGAGATAAGAAACAATGGCTAACAAAGAAAATAAAGACATCCGCAAAAAAAAAACACAATTAAAAAATTCACCACTGAACCATTCTTTCATAAATACCACAATATCTACCACAATTTATATCGAAAAGTATTAAAATCTGCAAAAGATACACTATAAGTCAATAATTGATTAATCCAACAAATCTAAAGAAAGTGGAGAATAATAAACGACCTTAGAGGAAAACATAAAATCCCATTGAACCCAAATACCCTTAATGACTATCATTGTACTGTAGCCTCCAAATCAACTGCACACTTGAGCCCCAACAACACTCCCAGTTTCAGGTTCAGACTTACCACGCTAGACCTGGAGCCGCATCAACCGATTCCAAACTGGTCATGGGCGATGTCAAGACATGATCCACAAATAGGGCATAGTTGTATCGCCGGAATGCGACTGCGGTTCTATGGACCACATCCTAAATGAATACCCAACGAGATTCTTCTCTGGAGGGCTTCAGGAACTTCACACAGCTTCCCAAACGGCGATTAACTGGATTATTGATCTGGATATCAATGCCTAACTCATATCTGCCCTAAGTTTCTACAATTTATTTATGTGTCTGGATTCCGTATGATTCATATTTTATATTTTTTTAATATCTGTTGTACACGTTATTCCCAATGTTTCATTGTTTGTTATGTACTTCGCATACGAAATATATCTATCATAAATCAAAAAGCGCAACTGATTGTACATAATTAAACAGAAAACGTTGAAATAATTTTTTTCTTGACATCCCATTTCTCTTATCTATTTCGTTTTCCCAGTAATAAAGATGCCTTCTGTTGAAAAAACCATCTCTCGAAAATTTTGATTCATCAGTCCATATTAGCTTCTTGAGAATATCTTCGTCTAATTGTATATGCACCATTAACATTTCACATAGGGGCCCAAGAGCTTGAACTTTATAAAAATGTGTAGTCATGCCATTCCATGTTCCTTCAGAATCCTATGAACTGATGAAAGTTTCACACCCAAATCATGAACTGCACTGTGAATGGAAGCTTGAGGATTTCCATAGAATTATGCAAAAAAAATATTGCGTTGTCCTCTTGCTTTCAGAGATCAACTAAATATTTCAAAATTTCTGCTCAATCTAATGAATGTTCTCAAATTCATTCAAGGTGAATCAGGATACTTTTCATTGAACTCTCTGCATGTTCTGCTGATATTTTTGTTACATCAACCATTTGATGTAACAAAATATCAGGACCAGCACGCCCTTGTGAACGTAGCTGTTCCTGAAGTTTGGACCCTTACCCGGCTCACTCTCGAGGATTTCCCCGGTAATTGCTTCCTGCAGAAGAATCCCTTGGTCGTCTGATAACTGGTGATCTGGATAACTCTCCAGAGCAACAGCCATCTTCAGACCTCTTGTGACCTCCCTATAGCTGCCATGCTCAGTTGGTTTAAATTGGGCAGAGACAGCCACTGGTTGGGTGGGTCAGATCTAGGTTTCTTCACCCTTGCAGAGCTCTCCGTGAAATAGGGTTGACTTCTCTGTGAGCGGTCCCTCTTCTTGTTCGGAGTTTCTGTTTCTGGTTGCCTGCTGCTTCCAGCGATGCTGGGAGTTCGTTCAGGAAAGCCAGTTTTTGCTTCTGGGTGTGGATCGCGTCGGTTGCCTCGGCGTTTCCTGGGTTTAATTTCTTCCCCAGCTGCCTTGGCCTCCGCGATACGCACCTTTCTTCTAGCAGCTCCTGGGAGCTTTTTCCGCGTCAGATGTAAACGATTTACCTCTGACGCGACGTGCCTTAGGGCAGGTGTTTCTGGAGGTTTAGCGGAACTGCCACTGCCTTCAGAGAGTTTCCTGCTCTCTGTTTCCGGGAGTTTCTCAGTAGGTGTTTGACCATCTGCTGATCCCTCCTCGGTTGGGTTTGCGGTTTCTGGTGCCGAGTGCGATCCAACTGGAATCTCTTCGACTTCCATCTCCACTAGTGGTGTTGGGTCTTCTTCAACTGGAAGTTCCCCAGGGTTGTTTTTTGTTTTGGTTTCCATATTGTTCCCACGAGTGTAGGGGAAAGGGTCGTCCACACCTGCGGTGCCCCCTGCGCAGGTGTAAGGCAGATTACTCTGGGAGGTCGTTAGTGATACCTGACTCCGTTAGTGATACCTGACTGGCTCAGGTATCATCCATCCCTCGGCACGGGTCGCTTGACGCCTTGGATTAAGCCGTGATGTGGTGGCATTTGGTTTGAGATTGACTTAGAGATCCACTGGGTTTTCCTTGTCAACCCCGTTATCCAACGATACCACTTGGAGGTAGCCACCTAAGTTTCCGCAACCCATCTTCATCTCTCGTAGGAGGTGAACATGTGTTGACGCAAACTACTCGCCAAACAAAGTAGCTACTACTTTCTGATACAAACGGCAAAACTGTATTTATAAAAATATTTTAGACGGATAGAACATGTTTGATTATCCACGCCCACGAATTTTTGAAATGATATATCGTTCGGTTCTCCAGATATTTAAATGTTCTATCCACCGTGAAACACGCTGTATACAGGGTGATCATTCAAGTGTGCAACATATGAGAATTTTCAAAATTGCACAACCAAAACAAAAATATTGCCGGAAGTTGGTGCATGTGCGATAATCATATTGGGTGCACTTAGAAGTCAAACAACATACAGGGTAGGTCAAAAAATATAAAAATTGTACGAGGTAGGTACCCTTATTTCAGAAAATTCAGCAAAATGTTATTGAGAGAAGTTGTTTAGAATTAGAGGTTATGCCTTGATACCAAAACATGCGGCCCCTCGAGATTGTTTTTTTAACATTAATAATTTGTAATTTTTTTATATTCACCCAAATCAATTTCGCATATATCTGTTCAAATTCAAGCAAATCTGTAAAATTAACTCGGATTTTTTGTTTTTAGGGAATAACAAACTTCATGTTTGTTGCAACGATATTAAACACAACTTTAAAATTTCGCCAAAATTCTTTTTAACAAGGCAAAACAGTTGTCATGATAATATGCATATAAAAAACTCTAATTTAAAGTGCAAAATTTGTATTTTGGGTTTATTAAAAAAACTGAAAGACATCTTTATTTCCCAAAAAATTTTTAGAGGCGTAGGGAAGGTGACTAGTTTGTATGTGAGTATATTGAAATAATGACCTGCTCTGGATAGCAACATTAGAAGATAATAGTTTTCATCAATACAATATAGATATTGTAATATAAGTCAAGACGTATGTATCAAATATTAAATTCGAAGAACTCATCAAAGTTATAGACAACATGACTATGCAATACATTTTTTAGGTCTATTTTGAATTTTCGCTCGGTTAGCAATTTCAGTGCTTGAGGATGATGATTGTAAACCTTGATTCCCATGTACAAGGGTCCTTTGCGAGTTTTATTATATTTGTAATCTGGTAAGATTACTGACTAATTCCGGGTAGGGTATGAATGTCTAGCGACCGGACGTAAGAGAGAACCACGTTTTTGTGTACAAGAAGTGAAACTTTGTAGATGTATATGTTGGTAAGTGTGAATATTTTGTGATTTGCGAAATGATCCCTACATGATTATCTATAGCTCAAGCCAAAAACCGTTCTCATTTCTCTTTTTTGTATTACAAATGTGGATGGTGACTCAACTGCAGTGCCCCAAAATTCAATACCATTCTGTAGTAGACTGTGGAAGTGTGCGTAGTAGACTGTTTTGGCTACTTTAATATTGGTGTTTGTTCTGACTGTTCTCATGGCGAATATGGCTCTACCTAGTTTCACATTCAGTTCTTTCATGTGTTCAGACCAGTTCAGATTACTATCTATAGTGAGGCCCAAGAATTGTCGGAATTATTTATTAAGCCATCTTCTACATCAACCTCCAGAGGTTTTGCAGTTTTCTGTATGGGTTGATAGTTTGTTAGCAGTAAAGCAGTTCATGGTACCATTTACAGTTTTTTGTGTTAGGGTTGACAGCGATTGGATTTCCGAGTGATGAACGATTATGCTCGTATCATCAGCAAATAGTGAAAATGTCACGTGAGGGAAGTTACAGACGATGTCATTGAAATAGACAAGGAATAATGTGGGTCCGAGTATGGAGCCTTGGGAACACCTTTTTTACATCTGCCGTTTCTGAGTAGAAGTTGGTGAGGTTGTTATTTCTATTGGCTTCCACTTTCACTAGCATTTGTCTATGACAGAGGTACGTTTCGAACAATTTCTTGGCGATACCGCGGATGATATAATACTCGTGGAGAATGTCGTGGTCGACACAATCGAAGACCTTGGATAGGTCGCAGAAACTACCCAATGGGTGTTGGTTATTTTCGATTGATTCATTTACGTGTTCAAGAAAAGCAAAGGTTGCATCGGCTGTATTCATATTTGGTCGGAAACCAAATTGAGAATTGGTCAAAATATTCTGTTCACTGATATAAGACAGAAGTTGTTGGTTAACGTGCCACTCTAAGGGTTTTGAAAAACTTGGTAGAAGTGAGATGCCCCTGTGATTGTTTAGGTCTGATTTACCTCCTTTTTTCAAAACCGGAATGACAATTGGAGTTTTGTATGATTCAGGAAATGTACCCGTAGTAAATGATAGATTAAATAAAAAGGCAAAAGGCTTGATCAAGTAATCGATGTTACTTTCAATGAGGGTCATTGGAATATCGTCGGTGGCAGTAGATTTTTTTGGTTTCTGAGAAAGAATAGAGTGTCTCACGTCAACCTCCGTTATTGGTGTGAAGAAAAATTAAGTAGATTCTAAGAAAAATAAATATCATGCCTATAAGCCAAAGTTCATTTGCACGTTTCAAGAACAAGTCTATGCATTGCCGTATAACTTTTGCCGTATAAATATTGAAGAACTGAGAATTAACGGCTAAAGTCATTTAATACAAGCCCATATTTTTATTTGTCGAACTTCAGTGACATCAACATCCTACAAAACATCTTTGACTGTAAATACCCAGGGTTGTTGGATTCATTTCAGTTACTTTTTCAGTTATTGGTTGATTTGGTGAGACTTCTATGTTACTTCTTGCCATGAAACGTTTGTACGACCGTGTGAGCTTATAATATCGCGAAAATAAAATTGATTCATTGAAATCCTAATGAGGATGTCACTTACTTTTTTCTTTTCACAGCAGCTATCAAATTTGTCCCTTTGTTCAAATTTCCAGGCCGATTTTGGAAAAGTATAAAATTTACACAAACTATTTTTTTGTTATTTGTACAGTTCACAACATAACGGATTCAACGTGGAATTATCAAAACAAATTCGACAGTCCCGAAATGTTTCACATTTTTGCCACAGCATGCACTGCGATGGATTTGACTGTTCCCACCAAACACCTCGCACATGGCCAATAGCGTATGAAGAAGGAGTTCAACGTGCAGCATCGCAGTGGTGGAATGGGGTGAACTCGTCCGTATAGTGTCACTTATCTGCATTTACCATTTTGATAAAACGGTTGTTTACAAAGTTCGATAGTTTGAATTTTTCGGTCGGAAACGTCAAAACGACGTTTGTGTTGTAATTCGGCGAGTAAAAGCTTCGAATCAAAGAGAGACCAAATGTCGAAAGTGCGCGTATAATAAATGAACGACAATGAACAATTCGGTCGCAAATAACCTCAAATCAAATGGTTAGACGCTCCGTCCCTCGGTGAGCGTTTATGTATGAAAATACTGCGTGAACGTGTTTACAGTCACCACAAGCATTCGCTCTGCAAGTGCATGAAGTTCTTGTAGCAGCTTCGTTACAATCAATTTACGAAAGAAAAAAAGGTCAATTGACAATGTTTTCAAGTTTTTCAATAAATATTTCTGATATATTTTCACATTGATATAAACAATATTTTTCTTCATACTAATAATTATAGTAATCTGAAAAAGCATAAATGAAACAAATGAAAAAAATGTATTCATGTAATACATATTCAAATAAAAAGGCAAAAGGCTTGATCAAGTAATCGATGTTACTTTCAATGAGGGTCATTGGAATATCGTCGGTGGCAGTAGATTTTTTTGGTTTCTGAGAAAGAATAGAGTGTCTCACGTCAACCTCCGTTATTGGTGTGAAGAAAAATTAAGTAGATTCTAAGAAAAATAAATATCATGCCTATAAGCCAAAGTTCATTTGCACGTTTCAAGAACAAGTCTATGCATTGCCGTATAACTTTTGCCGTATAAATATTGAAGAACTGAGAATTAACGGCTAAAGTCATTTAATACAAGCCCATATTTTTATTTGTCGAACTTCAGTGACATCAACATCCTACAAAACATCTTTGACTGTAAATTCATTTCAGTTACATTTCAGTTACTTTTTCAGTTATTGGTTGATTTGGTGAGACTTCTATGTTACTTCTTGCCATGAAACGTTTGTACGACCGTGTGAGCTTATAATATCGCGAAAATAAAATTGATTCATTGAAATCCTAATGAGGATGTCACTTACTTTTTTCTTTTCACAGCAGCTATCAAATTTGTCCCTTTGTTCAAATTTCCAGGCCGATTTTGGAAAAGTATAAAATTTACACAAACTATTTTTTTGTTATTTGTACAGTTCACAACATAACGGATTCAACGTGGAATTATCAAAACAAATTCGACAGTCCCGAAATGTTTCACATTTTTGCCACAGCATGCACTGCGATGGATTTGACTGTTCCCACCAAACACCTCGCACATGGCCAATAGCGTATGAAGAAGGAGTTCAACGTGCAGCATCGCAGTGGTGGAATGGGGTGAACTCGTCCGTATAGTGTCACTTATCTGCATTTACCATTTTGATAAAACGGTTGTTTACAAAGTTCGATAGTTTGAATTTTTCGGTCGGAAACGTCAAAACGACGTTTGTGTTGTAATTCGGCGAGTAAAAGCTTCGAATCAAAGAGAGACCAAATGTCGAAAGTGCGCGTATAATAAATGAACGACAATGAACAATTCGGTCGCAAATAACCTCAAATCAAATGGTTAGACGCTCCGTCCCTCGGTGAGCGTTTATGTATGAAAATACTGCGTGAACGTGTTTACAGTCACCACAAGCATTCGCTCTGCAAGTGCATGAAGTTCTTGTAGCAGCTTCGTTACAATCAATTTACGAAAGAAAAAAAGGTCAATTGACAATGTTTTCAAGTTTTTCAATAAATATTTCTGATATATTTTCACATTGATATAAACAATATTTTTCTTCATACTAATAATTATAGTAATCTGAAAAAGCATAAATGAAACAAATGAAAAAAATGTATTCATGTAATACATATTCAAATATTTTTTTTTATAAATTCGACAGTAAACGAACAATATGGAAATGAAGGTATGTAGAAAAGAAAACAATATTTTCAATATATTTATTTATATTTCTTTCATATTTATTCATATATTCATATTACTTAAAAAAACATTCGTGTAACGTACAGCAACATTAGACATGTATGTTTTCATTAAATGTTGTCATTTGTTTGTGAAACTATTCATTCACCTCTAATTTGACAGGGTACTGATTTGTTGTCTCTGCTACTTGGTTAATAACTTTCGCATGTATGCTGGAATATTTTTTTTTACTTCCCGCACCACCACGAACGCATTAATGCTGTTCCTTTTTCTACAGACTGATACTCGAAAAAACAATGTGGCTTGTAATGGGTAAAAACCCAGTAGCAAGCACTCACGAATATAAAACACTTTCCAACTTGACAATAAATTACATGTAGGTAAACACTACAATGACAGGCGAATCACATGTTCGCAGTGCGCGTGTTCAGCCCTTCAATGCTGCCTAATACGGACTCGTCTCAATCTGATTTGTATTCATCACTAGCGCAATTTCCGAAACCGGAGCTCAATTTAATTCGAAGTTTATACTCGCCGGATCACAACGCAACCGCAGTTTTCATGTGTGTAACAAAAAAAATTAAACTGTCGAACTTTAAAAGAGTCTATTCATCAAAGGGCAGAATGCGGATAAATTGCACAATACGGACAAATTCGCCCGATTCTGCCACTTCCGCGCCAGGTGCCCAAGTCTATATGATCTAAGATCTTATCTCAATATCCATCCAGAATACCCAAAGGAAATTTGGTATAACAAAATTCAATTTACGAGTCGTAGACATGTTACTTGATAATTTGGATGAGAAACGGGCACTGCAGGAGTAAAGAGCACTTATGGAAAATTAGAATATTGAAGAATCCGTACTGTGAATATTGGGGATATATATATATATATATATATATATATATATATATATAATCCATCCAATCCTTTGTATGTAACATATGCCGGTCTACTATTAACTTTTAGCACGAGAAAAAGGATAATAGAATAGGGAACAACGCGTGTGCCCGTTTTCTAGGGTATTTTGATTTGCACATAAAGATTACCACTTAGAAAGCTCAGCAACCAATTTAGAAAGGAAAAAGTTAAAGAATTTTTTATAATTCAAAATTGAAAACGCCAATTTTTTCGTCACATTCAAAAACGTACTCTTAGCGCCTTTGATGGACGTATGTATCGTTACTTCACACAGTTCAAACTTTTACCGCTAGTTGCTTCGAACTATCAACTATAATTTCGTCTGTCTTCGTTTATATGTTGTATCCATATTTTTTTTATCATGGTATTTTCAGTTGTTACTGAAACATCACATTGAATATTAGTTTAATTCATGCTTGGGTTGTAAGAAATAGTACTGTCTATCAATATTCTTGGAACAACCACAACTGGCACTAGTGTTTGGGGAAAGTTATTCAAGTGAAGGTCAAATCGAGTTTGAATCAAGAGTCACCTTTATTCAAAAATTCCGGAGAAAAATGGCATTCGAGACATTATTTCCACAACATGTATTTTCTGAGGACCAAACTGAGGCAAAGAATAATTAAAATAAAATCATGCGTGTTCCTCATTGGCATAAACCAAGATTGCAATATGACCAAGTTAGACTAGGCTGCAACCTCAGGAATTGAGCTGTTCAAATGCACCGTTAAAGGAGCAGGAACCAATACCCAGACAGAGAAAGAAGAGGAGGAGATTTACGATTGACACCAGTTCTGTCGTTCTTAGTACAATTCAGGGTTCTTGTTATTAATAAGAACCCTGGTACAATTGTACATTTTTAGTACAATTCACACCAATTTAGTACGCTTGTACAATTTCATAAGTTTGGGTAAAATTTAAGTTACCCTCCAATCAGAATATTACAGATACTCGTATTCTGACAAAAATTGAACGTCGCGCATGTAATCTGTGGAACCTTCGCAGAGATACGTCGACAATTGACAATTGTTCTTAAAAGAATTTGACAGTTATAAGAAGCAAACCGATGACCTTTCTGTTATTGTGTTCTATGCTGTTTGTTTCGTTCTTCCGTAGTTCCGTGTTCCGTCCCCAAGAGGTGTCGTCTGTCCGTTGCCGGCATTTTTTATTTGTTTTATATTTACTTTTCACTTCAAAATGAGTTTGGATAAGTAAGTCTAATTATATTCGTTTATAATTTGATAAATATTTTTTTTTATTTGTAGCTTTTTGATCAGAAAGAAAAAAATAAATAAAAGAAGTGAAAGTGAAAACATGTCTACCGATGTCTCTCTCCAACTATGCTGAGGCCCGAAATGTCAAATAAATTTTTTCAAAGTCAATCGCAAAATAGTACAATTTTCCTTGATTTAGTACATTTTCTTCTTCAAATCTGTCATTTATGAAACGGCAGCACTGATTTACACAACCTTTAATTCCCATAAAGCAAAATGGTAAAATATAGGTAAACACCAGGGTTCTTATTATTAGGACGGGGTTATGAAATGTCACCGATTTTGTCCGGCATCTTGTTTCGTCATTGGAGGGGAGGCGCCAAGTTTGAATTTACAATGAAAGTAGTTATGTTGAATCCAATCGGTGCGATGCGAGTAAATTGAAAAATGTGCGTGTGATTGAAAGTGTTCGTCTTGGCTTAACATGTAGAAGAGATTCTTGCAGATTAGTTTCAAAATCATTTTTATCAAAATTTTCGGAACAAATTCTAGCAGACTCATTGGGTAGCCACTCTTTGGAGTTCCTACAGTAATTGATCCTTGCCTGCTTTACTGTATGATTTTTGGGGAATCTATGGAAACTCAAAGTACCATCAGCGGAGTTATATGTAGACGTGTTGTCACAATATTTAACAGAGCACCTGAAGTGTCTCGGCATTTTTAACTAATAATTAAAATTAATGAAGAAACTGATATTCTAGTAAACAATAACCTACTATACACTAATAATAACAAACGAAAACGTAATGAACTGATAATATACATTAAACATACGAGAAGCAAACAATAATCACTCGGAATCAGAAATTTCCCAAAGATAAACAATGAATAATCTCCGTGACACTGATGTGTTATTATTTATTATCAATGATAATTTATCATTGATGCAAATATAACCAAAATTACCAAATTCAGTATAGCCAACTTAATTTCCCTCCAATGACGTAGCCTCTCCCTTTCTTCAGTCACCCCCTTGTCCAAATGCTCACTTATTTCGTAACCCCGTCCTAATAATAAGAACCCTGGTAAACACAAAGGCAAATGGTATATGGACATACAAAGTCAATTCCCGGATAAACCTTGATACTCCAAATTTCCCGAAGACACATTGAAACAATCATCCGGATGAGAACGGGACACTGCTTAACAGCATAACATTTATACAAAATAGGAGTGAAAGATGATGAAAAATGTGAATGTGAACAAATCGAAAATTTAGATCATGTATTTGTTCAATGTACCATTAACCAAACTATACAGATAGATTTTTATGAAGAAATTAGAAAAAACGGCATGTGTACACCATTCAATATGAAAATAGTTCTCGCCAACCTCAACTCAAATATTATTAAGTTAATTAACTAATTCATCAACTACAACAAAATCAACGCCCTGGGTTTCCTTTTTCCGAGGCAACATTTCGGTTGTGTAATGTTCCTCCGTTGTCCGGGAGCGAGAAGAGTCTAAATGTATCCTTTGTTGTCACCTTTGTTTACTAATACCTTACCCCCACACCTTTTACAGCAAACACAATATTATAATACAGGGTATGAGTTTATCTCAGATACACTTCACGGAGGCCCTCAAAAAACATAATCAGGAGAAGAGCTGGTAAATGTCTCAAGGTGAACAGGACATAAATATTTAAGAAGAAGAAGAATAACCTTTAATTCCTTTAAAATTCTGAATGTGAATTTAAAAACAAAGTTGAAATTATTTTTAAAAGATATCGTGTATAAAAATGAGAATTTCAGAATCAATATAGTAAGAAAATCCATTCGATATGGCGGCTGTATTGAAAAAGCGTGCCTTGGCTGAATTCAGCCAAACTGTTCAAGTGAGTAATGGGTCCTATACAGTGTTATTTATACTTATATTCAATCAAATATTTCTAGGAACCACCAACCCTTCCAGTCAAGAAACTTCGTCTCGTCAAAAAACCCCTACCTACTACAAGCACCTCGTTTATAACTCTCCTCAATCACCTGGAAGATTGCAAAAATAGTGGTGAAGCTCTTAAACTTCTACTCCAAATTTCTGAAATAGACTTGGATATTTCAGAACTAGTAGAGGCAGTCAAAAAGTTAAGTGATCATTTCAGAGGAGAATCTGAATCAACTATAAGAGTGAAAATTTTGTCATTGTTATCTGATATTGGTCATGTGAACAATGCTGAAGTAGTAACAATCATTGACGAAACAATTTCCATGTTGAAAACTGACAAGTCTCATAAAGTTATAGCTCAAGGTATGAACACCATATTGAAGCTCGGCAAACTTGTCACCGACAGTGCAGTTGCTTTTCACCAGAAGTTGGTGGACGTTGCAAAGACATACCTGAAAGACACCAGTCATGCGGTGAAGCGTAAATGCCTGGAAATAATTGGAGTACATTCACCTTTGTGCAGAGGGGATGAAACTGAAAAATTGGTTCATCTCATCAGTTCATACTTCAGTAATGATGATGCTAGAGTGAGATGCCAAGCTTTCTTGACGATAGTAACCCTACATGAAAGAAATTTCAAAATAAATCCCAATATTTATGTAGATGTTTGTGAAGCTCTGAAAGATGACTATGAAATAGTGAGACATGTTGTGCTGAAGCTTATATGGCTTTTAGGGAACACCTACCCCGAAAAGTAAGTATTTCTTTTTCAATTTCAATGAAAGCACTGTCTGGAATAACACCTCTCTCTAATTGAAGGCTTTATTAAGCAATATTTGACAACTTTCAGACTACATCAACTGACATGCCTTAATAAAATGTATAATATAAAGGGTGATGTAGTAATATATCATAACATTCTCCTCAACCTAAAATGTAACAAAATCTCTCAAGTAGTCAGGAGGATGTTTATTCCTTTGTGGGCGTTTATCTTCACTGAACCAATGGTATCACCATTATCAGTATTCTGATTATTCATTTCCATGTTATCCATTGTGGTTCCATTGTCCTCTGCTGTACAACATTCGGGACATGGAGCAGGATGACGAATGGATACAGTTGTTTCTCTTCATTAAGCAAACGTACATGAGCATACCCTTCTATCAACTATACTTCTTCAACTAATGAATCATATTTGCTTGTACGAACTTGCTTTTTCATCAAAACTGGACCAGCTGATGTGAGTCAGGACAATAGAGAAGATCCATTCAGTGTTCTATGAGGATAGATGAACATTCTCTCATGGGGGGTTTCATTTGTCGACGTACACAAAATAGATCTAATTGAAATGAAGTGTACAGATTTCCAATATTTCGAATCCAAGTTTTGTGATTTCAAAGCCAGTGTTACAGTTTTTCAAATTATACCATTATACCTTTCAACTTGTCCATTTCCTTGAGGATTATAGGGGGTAGTTTGACTAGTAGAAATACCGTGTAAACTAAAAAATGTCTTGATTTCGTGAGATATTAGAGCAATACCCCGATCAGAATAAATGAAAAGAGGCATACCAAAAATAGCAAATAACTGTCTGAGGCAGCCGATGTCGTATCAGAACAAAGAAATGTGAAAGGACACCTGGAGAATTCGTCTACAATTGTCAAAATATAACTATTCTTGGATATTGATGGTATCGGTCCTTTGAAATCTATATTTAGATGTTCTAGTGGAGCAGTAGCTTTGACTAGAGTTTCCTGATACGGATGGTGGGCTCTCTTGGATTCGTAACAGATTTCTCTTAGTCTCGTTATTTGTTTTGCGATACTCTGGACGCACTAGGAGTACGACTATTGGTGTCGTGGGTTGGCCTATGCTGACATCTGTTGGTGACCTGTTGATGTGTACGAAATTTCGTGCCATTAAAATTCCACGATATTAGGTCTAAGCTTCGCCTCACAGATTATAGGTGTCACTATCTATAATTTGATGCTTTTCACATTTTTGTACTTGCCGATAGGTATTAACTCTACGAGATATCTGATACGAATTTGAAAGAGACCACAGGCCGTCCTGATGATTGGGATGGTGGGCTCTCTTGCATGCGTAATAGATTTATCTTATTCTCGTTATTTGTTTTGCGTTACTCTGAACGCACTAGGAGTATGACTATTGGTGTCGTGGGTTCTGAACAAGTCCTACATAATGAATTTATTTTCCGGACATCTTTACAGAATATTTTTGTTACCAATGCTACATTCTTGTTATTCCAGGGTTACAAAGTTTATCATGCAACTCTGATACTTATTTATTCCATCAACAGCTGAACATATTCTGGAGAATGCATCTGCAACTGTATTTTTACAACTTTGTCAATAAATTATATCATATTTAAAACATGACAACTCATTATTTTTTATTTCCCCGTGGTTTTTGTAATGGAACATAAAAAGAATCTGATTTTTGGTCGGTAATGAGAGTAAAATATCAGCCAATTAAATGATACTCCATGTTCGCAGTGCTTCCATAATGGCATAAGATTCTTTTTCAATTGCCAAACATGTCTTGGTTCACAATGGGACAAACTTCTAGAAAAAAAAGCAACTGATCGTCCAGACTGAGACAAGATTGCACTAATAGCATAATTCAAAGCATCTGTCACTACAGTGAAAGGTATACTTTCGTTGATAGATGAACAGACGCATTTGCAATATCAGATATAAGCTGAAGGAAAATTTCAGCTGCTTCAGAATTCAAGGGAAAAACATTTGCTCGTACCAGTGGTTGAATTTTTTCTGAAAATTGTGGAATGCATTTGGAACAGTGGGAAAACATTCCAACAATTCGAAGCAAATAATCAGAGGTAGCGGCATATCCAGCAGAGACTGGAGTCTATTGGGATCAGGTTTTATTGTTCTTCCCCAGCTAGTATAACCAAAAATATTGATGGTATCAACAGAAAATATATACTTGTCCTTATTGATAGTAAGATGATATTTATCGATGATCACTATGATTTTTTTTAAATTATCATTGTGATCCACTTGATTCCTACCACAGATTGTTACGTCATCCAAATAGGCGTAAGTACTAATGAGATTTTCCCATTCTATAATGTCATATATCCTTCTCTGGAAAGGAAAAACTCTATTTGTAAACCCGAATGGGATTCTAGTGAACTGATATAATTTCCCACCTTCCTCAAAAGCAGTATATGCTCTATCTTCTAACGGAATGGGAATTTGTTGGTACGTACTTTTCAAATCAATTGAGCTGTAAATCTCATGTTTAGAAACTTTTTGTACTATTTCTTTGATTTTTGGTAGAGGGTAGGCATCAAGTAGAGGGAATTTATTGATCATTTGTGAATAGTCAATAACATTTTTTTTAATGATTTTCATTGGTTGTGATTAATGGTTGAACACTCCATGGAGATTTCTCTGTACATCTCCTTCGCAATAGATCATAGTATCATCAGCAATAATAATCCTTTTATTATTGATTATCTCAGTTTTCCATTTAGACAATAAATAATGCAATGAAGTTTCACACGAATGTGCCTGCCTGAGTCCTGATTGTTCCTTTACTAGTATATTAGTATCTGCTACAAATTGTAGTCGCTGATCCTTTACTGCTAATTCTAATATTTTCTCATAGATAGGAAGTGTATTAATTGGGTGGAATTCCGAACAAGAGGTTGTATTGGACACTTTTTCAATAGGCACAATTGTGGCTACTTTCCATTTTTCAGGGAATTGTCCTATCATCAATGAAGTGTTAATCTAATATAATATATGATTACCAGCAACTTCAAATGTTAATTTTAATATTTCCAAGTTGATGCCGTATTTATCACAACCGTTTTTCTTCATTCTATTCATTATCATTTTGAAGTCATTCATCAAATGTGGTAAGCATCATTTGGTGTGAGGCAAAACATTCAAGATATAATCGGAGCTGTGAACAGGTTTGATGTCGCTTACAATTTCCAATATACTTTCTATAAAGTATGAATTGAAATAATTTGCTATACCTGCGTCATTTTCTTTCCAATGATTACTGAACTTTATTTTAGAAGGCCTGTTTTGAGGTTTTCCATTTATTAACTCTTTGAGAGACCTCCACATTGCCTTTGCATCTCCTTTGCATCTCCTTTGTTTTGATCAATTTGTTCTTCGTAGTATTTCTTCGTTTCCTGCCTAATCAGTGAAGTAACAACATTTCTAACTTTCTTATGGTCCTCCTCTAATGCTGAATCCCTAGCCACTTTATACAAAAGGTCTCTCCCAGACAACACAAGTAAATCCATCGGATAACCAATGGACGTCCAGCAATGGATACCCTGGACATCCATTGGATATACAGCATTCTCCAGTATATGTCCAATGGACATCCATTGGATGATACATGTGCGAAACATTGGACATACATAGGAAGTCCATTGGATACCCATCAGACATCCGATGGATTTCCATTGGAGATCCAATTTATGTCCATTCCAGTTGGAAGTCTATTGGATACCCATGAGACATCCTATGGATTTCCAATGAAGATCCTCTTTATGTCTATTAGGGTTGAAAGTCCATTGTATACCCATCAGATATCCAATGGATTTGCATTAAAAATCTAATTTATGCCCATTCTAATTGGAAGTCTATTGAATACCCATCAGACATCCAATGGATTTCCATTCCAGCACTGAATATACAACATATATTTATTCATGGAAATCCATTGGACGTCCATCAGACATCCAGTGAGTTCCTATTGGAAATATTTTTTTTAATGTTGGCTAGACGAGTAGTTTGATAGCATCAAATAGTATATAAGGACCAGGTACCCAACTATCTATCTCAGATTGAATTAAAAAAAATACTATTCATAAAATGTTTTCAAAGAGGAACATAACCAAGTGAGGAACATAACCAAAATATTTATACTATATCAAAGAAAAGATACATGATCACAAAAAAAATAGTTACCTGATTCAGCTCTTAATTCATATGCATTTCTCTCTTTGGCACTCCTTACATATTTTTTGATAGCGTCCTCCACTGATTTTCAATTTTGACGTTTTTGCAGCTGCTTCTAAAAAAAAATCATAAGTTTAATATTTTATTTAAACCCTTATTCCCTAACGTGAATGTGAATTCAATAATAAAAATATATTTGTCATTACTCGGATTGTCTCATATCTTGAACGTTTTGAGAAAAAACTAAAAATATTTTATTCATTCTTGGAAAGTACTTTTAACGGAGGTTATAAATAATAAATCATTAGTATCCATAAACGAATTTCCTAAAATATCAAAATGGAAACAAAATATTGGACTCACTTATTATGACTTGTCCAAGCTTTGTAGATACCAGTCCCTTTTTCTCTTTGGTGCCATGCCAAGTATATTGCTTGAGAAGGGAATTTTTCATCACCCAACTGAGAGACCTTTTAATAAAGTCATAGATGTCAGTTCCGCAAATTTTAGAAACTTCAATCACCTGAAAAAAATATTGTCAAGAAAGGTACCTAATAACTTTTTTTTAAATCCAAGTTCATTTCATATTTTAAAATGATTTAATGAATCCAGGAGACTGGAAATATCACTCAAATTACTGGATCACTTACAGCTGAACTAAATTGTTTTGCATCAGAAAGATATTTGTCAAGCTCATCGAAATTATCTACACTTGATATGGGTAACGAAAAATGTGAATTTATTGTAGAATCTGGTTGAATATCTTCTATATTAATTTTTTTCAGTTGGTCTGATAACTTTTTGACTTCTTCGATGGCCTCAGTTGCTACAGACATTGTCAAAATATGTCATATCTCTAATTTCAGTTAATAAATTCTTCAAAGTTATGTTTCATTCTGAACAAGTAAATCATATATTAGAATTGAATAAAAGTATAAGAAATATTCTCAATATCACTGCAGTCACAACCGGAAACATTTCTGGCTTCTGAGCAAGATGAATTTGATGAAAGAGCCAGATAATCGTCCTTTTGACTATTTCTCTTACCATTTCTAATAAACTGCTAGAAATGATGATCCAAATATTATACAAATCAAAACACGTATTGCATAGGAAATAAAGAAAAATTGTAGAAAAAAGGTACTCACCCAAATTTGGCGAAATAGAGCACTTCAGACCGTGTTCAGATCTCAGGAGCAAGGAGCACACACTGTTTACGAACACCAACGATGAATGCTATATGTGATATCCACCTTGATCAAAGGACAAAAATTCAGATTTTTATGCTGTGCCTTGTCGCTGACATAGTAAATAATATTTCTCGTGGAAGGCTTTACTGTGATGATAAATACCATTCATTAATATTTGATATCAATAAAAGTAAAATGGCATTTGGCGTTCCCTTGAAAACAATTATCACTGACGTCACCTTACGTCATGTCAAGTGTCACGTATGGTCGTACGCGAGCGCCCTCGTCTTAGCACAGCTGATTATTATAAACCAGAGCTACCATAGCAGAGGGGGTGATCAAGAAATCGCTTGATTGATGATGTAAATACAATTTCTACTTTCACAATTTTCATAACTCGACAATGATAGATCTGATGCATAGGACAATGATAGATCTGATGCAGGGTTAGGTTAATTTCTAATCGTCCTTCCTCTTTTATTTATTATATCTTTAAATGCAATGGGTTAATTTAAAAACACTGTCATACTGACGAGAGCAAGATCAAATGACACGGTGTGTTTTGTCATGTGGTTGAGCTCCGTTCATTTAGTTTGTTCAATGACCGCTTAGCCATACTTGATGGTGCACTGCGCTTTTTTTTTAAGTAGAGGATGTTTCCGTAAAAAGTAATAAAAGATTCACAGCGAATATTACATTGATGGTAAAATAAATAGTTCAATCGAAATAGAAATTCATAAATTTCAAGAAATGATCGAAACTAACACGTTCCCTTTATTAACGTATTAATGTAACAATGCTATAATTGAGTTGCCCCTAATAAAACTATATCATATTCTTCAAAACGTCCAAACACTTGATGTCCATTGTACAACTACAAAATGGATGTCCAATGTATGTACACATTTTGATGTCCATTGGATATATACAAGATTGATATCCAGTGGACGTCCATGGATATCCGGCTACCTGATGGATACAAAATGGACATCCGATGGATGTATGTGTGTTGTCTGGGCTATATTTTATTTGTTCCATGATCTCGTCTGTAAACCATACTTTCAGTTTGAAGTTATTGAATGTTCTATATTCTTTCCAAGGTGCAAGTTCATCTAAAATTTTTACAACATTATTAACGAATGAGTCTGCCAGTTTATTCACATCAGTACTATTTGTATCCCACTCCAGATCAAATAACGATTTTTGAAACTCTAGCTTATTAAAATTCTTTAAGTTTCTTTTGACAGTTGCTGTATTTAAATTCAATTTTACCTCATTTATTATCAGCGAGATAAGTATATTAGAATGGTGGAAAACTTTAAGATAATCAGATATTTGGTGTTTAATATTTTTATCACTTGTTAACACATAATCAATCAGTTAGTATTAGTAATTCTTGTACTTCCTTCAACAATTTGATACATTCCAAATAGGTTCAATAGCTGTTTAATTTTTCTACTATAAGTTGAGTCTACTTTTAGATCTATGTTGAAATCACCTGTTATAATCAATATCGATTTTTCTTCCATTAAATTCTCAATATTTTCCTCCAAAAATGATAAAAATTCTGAGTGAGAAGAATTTGGAGAATGGTAAAGTGTACAAACACTATAAGTTTCTTTACTATTCAGTCTTACCTTTGCTGCTAACATCCATGTGTTCATATAGATTGATTTGTTCATTACTTGTTGGTATTCCAAACCTGTCTTAACATAAATGCTGACCACACCAGTGTGTCTACTCGTAGATTTACAATTTAACATATCAAAACCATCTATTTTTGTTTCATTTTGATTAATATCATCAGTGATACGAGTCTCTGTTATACATAATAACAATGGGTTATGACTAATGTATATTCATTAAAACATTATTTAAATTGCATACAAGACTAGCAGCATTTGCATAAAATATAATATTTTTTTACTGCCTATGAAACTATCACTTTTTGAACTTCTAAAAAAGAATTGCCCTGGCGAGGAGTGATTTGATTCGGTAAATCTATTTGTTGAGTCACAATATTCTCATTGGCAGTGATTGAAGGAACGCTATTTCCATCTTCAGTATTTGAAACAACAATATTTTTATTTCCCATGGTTGAAACTACAGTATTATTAGTACAGTAAGGTACATTATTGGAATGATTGTCACTAAATAAATGATCTATCTTTCTCAGTTTCAATCTGTCTAAGAAGTTGACTAATATAATCCTCGTTATTATTTTTTTGTAGTTTAATTGAGGAAACTATGCCCTTATTTATTTCCTTCAGTTCCCCAAGGTCATGATCTTTTTTGGTCAATTCTTCCACCTTGCTTTTCAATTTTGTTTGCAATTCTCCATTTGTGTGACTTAGGTCTCTTATTTTCTCGTTCAATTTCTGAATTGTTTGTTCATTTTCCTTCAGTATAATGGCAAGCTTTTGATCAGTTTCTATTACATCATATTCAAAATCCAAAGATGGGGCGACAAATGATTTCATATATCAGGTGGTATGTAATTCAACCTGCTTAATTCGACTCTGCAAACGAAAAAACTACACTGACGTTTAAACAGAATATTGATATTTTTCAACATTTCTACCCCTAATACACACCCTTCGATGAGACGACACATGATTTCATATATCTGGTGCTTTGTACTTCAACCTCCTGAATTCGATTCAGCAAGTTAAAAAAACTCTACCCTGCAGTTTAAACTGAATATTGATTTTTTTAACATTGCCATCCCCAATACTCACCCTCTGACGGGTCGACAAATGATTTGATATATCAGGTGCTTGTATTTCAACGTTTAAATTTAAAGAAATCAAGACGTCCAGAGTAAGTGGAAATCTATACTATTATAAAATTGTAATTGTTTGTTTGTTTGAGCATCACGCAAAAACTACTGGACTGATTTTGATGAAACTTTTTTGTTTGAAAGCTTATGCTCAGACTTAAGATTCAAAGTGGGACGTATAATTGCAATTCATAAATCTGGCAAAACCAATGAAATAACAAATTATAGGCCAATCACTATTTCACCATTACCTTAAGAAATATTTGAGAAGACAGTGCATAGAAAAATAAATTGTCACATATCTTCAGTACTCTTAGAGGAACAACATGGGTTCATAAATAAAAAATCAACCACAACAAACCTTTGCGTCTTTAGCGAGTATGTCTCCAAAGAAATATCCAACTATCAAATTGATACCATTTACACGGACCTAGCAAAAGTATTTGATAGGGTGAATCACAATGTTTTGCTGGATAAGTTAACATCATTTTCATTCGATGAAAAATTAGTCGCATTTATAAAATTGTATCTGACAAATCGTCCTAACTTTGTTAAATATAATAACTATCAGTCAGAGTTTTATTAGTACCTCGGGTGTACCCCAAGGCTCGATACTGGGACCGTTGCTTTTTGTCATGTTCATTAATGATATCAATGACTATCTTGAAGGTGCAAAATTTCTTCTATATGCAGATGACTTGAAAGTGTTTCTCAAAATAACATCAGTAGAAGACACAAAAAAGTTCCAAGACATAATTGATGCAATCTGTAGGTACTGTGATGATAATGACCTATCACTAAATGTCGAAATGTAAAATAGTATACAAGAGAAAAAAAATTGAAATAGTCGGAAACTATACCATCAATGATGTTGAGCTGGAAACTCTAGGTAGAATCAAGGACCTGGGTGTTGTTTTTACTAAAACATTGTCGCTCAATGAACATATTAGCAGAATTAGCTTTGAGTGCTACAGAAAACTCGGCTTCATCTTGAGATCAAGCCATGAAACATCTATAATACTATTTAACTCCTATGTTAGATCTAAGTTAGAGTAATGCTGTATTATTTGGAACCCTAAGACCATAACATTTTCCGATACGCTTGAAAAAATTCAAAAAATGTTTCTAAGATCCATGCACTTGGAAAAATATGGAATATACCCATTGCGTATATCCTATGAAAACCAAAGAAGATATTTTGCGTCTTGGATATCTTACACAATTTGATCAATATACCTGAAATACTGATGAACATTCACTTCAACATACCAGACATAAGACTGAGAATCAGAAATAGCACCTTCAAAAATCATAGTTTAGTTTAGTTAATTCTACAAGCTTTGTCAATAAGAATTTGTTTCTTCGACAATAAAGTATATTTCTCTCTCTCTCTCTCTCTCTCATAATGTAAGCACCCCCATTAACAACTGCTTAGCCAGTGTTAACAACCTTTTGAGAACATGTTAAATTGATTTCCTTAATATATCTAAGACCTCACTACTCTCCCATTTGAGATACAACCAAGATAGAATAAGTGCCTTGTGATGTTTGTACATTATTTTTTAATATTTTAATAGTCTCAATATTGTTTATATATATGTTTGTATCTGGAGGATAATTGTTATACTTCGTTTCTGTATGTTTGTAATTTTCCAACTGATACATGTTATTAGACATAGTCCGTTTGTAATCAGTATAAATAAATAAATAAAAATAAAACTGGAAGGTATGTAATTTATTTTGCTTTGATAACGGAAACAGGATATGTAACAATAAAACCACATTTCTTCACAATCAAGTCTACCAAATAATGGTTCAATTTCTCAGGATAAAGGTCTGATTCAGTCAATTTGTAAAATTATTTTTAACGACGTTTCAACATAGTTTTTGTCATCTTCTGGTTGAAACACAAATATTCTATTTATATTTCTGCTTTCGTATTGTACGAATGTTGTTGAAGATACGTGATTTCGTTGTTATCGGGAATGGTTTATCTTTCATGTTTTCCCACTTCATGAATACTGTGGGTTATTTAGAAAATTAAATTATATGAGCCTCACTGTATTTTGATGGCAACATGTGGGGATCTGTTTTTATTATTAAGTACTCTAAACAAAGATAAATAAGTTTGTTATTAATCTGGCTTAAGTTTTCGATATCATTTCTATTGTTGATACTGTTGGGGTCTTTTTTTGTATGTATAAACTCTGAACAAAGATAAATAAGTTTGTTATTAATCTGGCTTAAGTTTTCGATATAATTTCTATTGTTGATACTGTTGGGATCTTTTTTGGTATGTATAATTTCAAGCAATGTTCTTATTCTTGGATTTATTTCTTTGGTCGAAATTTCAAAGCTGTTAGTGTCAAACTTATGATTTTTTTTTTTCGTTTTTGGATACGGTTTTTATGTCAGTTTTTGGTCTTGTTTTGCTTTTTCAAGTGTTGTTTTCTTTGACCTATATAGGTATTTTGACAGTCTCGACAAGGTATTCTATATATTGTATGAGTTGGTATGTTCTTTATTACTTGGTTTTAATTTTAAATAAATGTTGTTATTCGTATTTTGTAGTCAATGTAAATAGTTCGGTTCGAGCATCACGCAAAAACAACTGGACCGATTTTGATGATCCATTTAAGCTTATGATTGGACTAAAAACTGGTATGTCATCTCGCTACGATGACGGGAACCATATATGTAACAATAACAAACACATATATATATATATATATATATATATATATATATATATGTATATCTCTATCTATATTATTATAGAATTGAAATTTGTTTGTTTGATTTTTTGTTCGATTTTGATAGAATAATTAAACCACATTTTTTCACAACCAAGTGCGACCAATATAATGTGAGCCCCCATTTCAAGTTCATCTTCCCGTTCTATAACGGGATAACTGGCTAATAAGATAACGGGATAACGTGGTAACGGGATAATGGTATATCGGCAAAACGGAATAATGGGATAATGGGGAAACGGGATAATGGAATAAAGGCAAAATGGTAAAACAAGATAATGGATAGCAGCATAATGGTTTGATGGGATAATGATTTCACGGAAAACTGGATAAAGGGATACAGGAACAACTACCTAAATATTTGAATGATTTCAATCTATGAGGCTGTTTATAAAAACAACAGCACACCACTTCAATTTTATGTTATGTTTGCCCAAGGAAAATTTTTTTTATTTCTGAAATTGGGCAGTAAAAAGTATCATGAAACAGGTTATATGTGAGAAAGTATTAGTAATAGATGAATGAAATTTTTAACATTCCCGGTATAGGTACGTATTGAGAAAGGATTTTCCAAAATTCGAATCACAAGGCGTTAAAATTTCTCTCTGAATTTTTGAATAATTTTTATCTCTTAAATAATTAATTTTATAATGTACTGTTTCCTTGCGAAGTTTCAACTAGAAACTAGAGAAAGTTTAGTGTTAATACATAAAGAATTCATTATCTCAACGAACATTATGGTTGGCTAAACTGACGTCATTTTGACCTTTGAATAGGTCGGCGCTGAATTGAGTTTAGTTGAATTTTATGTCGTATCTACGTCAGATTAACCAGTATTGGAAAAAAGTAATTCAGGAGTCGAAAATTGGAAGGTCAAGACATTTAGCCTGATAGGTCAAATTGTCTCAATAATGGTCATTTCAACCGTTTCAATTTGAACCTAAAGATAGTTGTGAGACAATATATACCTAAAGTTTACATTATCCCAACCTAAATTATGGTTGGAAAAATTGACGTAATTTTACCCTGGAATAGGTTGGCACTGAATTTAGCGAAGGGAATTTTATGTCATATTTTCGTTAGATTCACCAGAAAAATCTAAGGTAATTCGAGAGTCGAGATTTGGCCCTTCCAAACTATTCATCGCCCAAAATTGGCTATATGGAATATTTTCAATTAACTCACGTAAGGGAACGAGAAATGTTATAAAAAATATGATCTTTCTCAAATGCACGTGGACAAAGCCGCGGGCATAAGCTAGTTATGATTCAAAATAGACCCGGTTCAACCTTTCAAGTGCCACAATTCCGAAAATAACTTTCCGCGGAAAAAATTCTATGGGTCTACCTTTATTATCGTGTTTTGAAGCATCTGTGAAAATTTCCTCAAATTCGGTGATATTTCACTTGTATGCAGGTTTACCCTCTGGATGTATATGAGATGCCTTATTTTGACTTCGGATTTGTGCCCAGGAGGCTAAAATATGTGCTAGCAAATGAAATGTGTCTAGACATATAAGTCTAACAATCAGAACTGTAAATAAGTTCGGAGATTAATGAAAAATGAAACAACAGAATTGAACTGATGACAGAGTTACTTATGGAGTTTTTATACTTTGACCTTTTCTTAGGACTCATCAAACGACTTTTTTTTCAGAATTGTCAATAAAAAACTGCAACTCTGCCACAGCCAACTATAATTATTTTGTTGTTTCAGTGAAATTTTGTTACCTGGTAGTGAACATGAGATTCGACTAATAGATGATGCATTCGGTAAAATCTGCAATGGAGTATCGGATCTATCTATGAATGTGAGGATGCTAGCAGCCAAGCTGTTAGGTTCAATGAGCTTAGTTAGTCCCAAGTTTCTAAACCAAACTCTGGATAAGAAGTTAATGTCCAATATGAGAAGGAAAGTAAGTATTTAAAAGTGAAAAAGCACTCTTTTACCTACCCCCATCACCTGTGTTTTTCAAATGCTTATTACACTCATATGCAGAGCCCCGCCTATCTGCAAATATAAATTTAGCTTCAATATCTGCTAGTTCTCTGGCATCGACAAAAAATTCATTGAATCCCTCATCATTTCTTGAGTCTGTGAAAACAGTTTTAATTTTGTTTATAAAAAAAAAAAAAAACATTTATTGTCTAAACAGGAAGAACCCAATTACAAGACAGTTGAAAATATGAAGCAAGTTTCATTTAGAAATAACTAAGCTAAATATATAAACTAAAACTAAAAGGTACAAATTACATGTGTGGGAATGATAGAATAAGCTCGAAATTGTTTATTGGGGATATGGAAGTGATTGTTTGCTATACAATATTTGTTTTACTTTGTTTATAAAGGAACTTATTGATTCGTTGTAAATATCGATGTTTGTGCAGACTTCATTTGTTTTTTTGCACATTGAGTGCAGAGGAGATTTAACGAGAATATTTGTGTTGTTTTTTTTAAGTAGAAGCAAGTTTCGTACCTGCTGTTGATTCGTGGAACATGAAAGTTCAATTGTGTTAACAGTTCGGGGCAGTCTATTAAGTTATGTACGAGTTTGTAAATGAACAAGCAGGCATAGTATGTTCTACAGTTTTCTAGTGACAGTAGTGAAAATTTATTCAATAACATATTGTTGTTGAAACCTTGTGGAGGGTAGACTCCGTCTGTCTTGAATGACACATACTTCATAAAGAGCCTCTGTACTGACTCGAGCTGATCGATATGACATTTGTAGAGTGGTGACCATATCAGAGAGCAGTAATCCAGTCTTGATTTTACATATGCATTGTATAGGGTGGTGAGGCATTCTTTGTTTTGAAAATCTCTACATGTACGAAATATTAGACCGGTCATCCTCTTTGCAGAGGAGGTTGTGTTATTATAGTGTTGGGAAAAGTTGAGTTTCGGGTCAAATTCAACACCGAGGTCCTTATTTTGTGCTTTGTGCTCTAATGGAGTGTTGCTAAGGGAGTATTGAAAATCAATGATTGCATTTCTCAGAGAATAAGTAGTGTATTTGCATTTTTGGACATTTAGTGGTAGTTTGTTTTCGGTGCACCAATGGAGAAGTTCATGAATGTCGTCCTGTAAGATTGTACAGTCGTTTAGTGATTGAATTCTACGAAATATTTTCAAGTCATCTGCAAATAGCAGCAAGTTGCTGGAGATATTTTTACCAATATCATTTATAAATAATGAGAATAAGAGGGGGGCTAAGTTGCTTCCTTGTGGGGCGCCGCTTGAGGCGATGAATTGATAGGATGTGTGTCCTCTAAATTCAACAAAGAGTGTGCGGTTTTGGAGATAAGATTGAAAAATGTTTATTAGTTGTGTGTCAAAGCCAAGGAAGTTTAGTTTGTTCAGAAGTATCTGGTGATCTAGTTTGTCGAAGGCCTTTGAGAAGTCGGTATAGATTGTGTCCAATTGAGAATGATTGTCAAGTGCAGAACTCGCCGCCTGAGTGAAACACATCAGATTGGTGACCGTTGATCGTTTGCTCATGAATCCATGTTGGTCATTTGTGATGATATTTTTTAGGTTTGGAAACAGTGAATTGTAGAGACATATCTCAAAGCCCTTTGCAAAATTGGAGAGAAGTGTTATTGGTCTGTAGTTTGCAACATTGTTTATTGCTCCGGATTTGAATATTGGGCAAATTTTGGCAGTTTTCCACTCATCTGGGAAGCATCCAGATTTCAGGGCAAGGTTGAAAATTGTCTGAAGAGGTTTAGCAAAAATTTGTGCACAGTCTTTATGCAATCTAAAGAAGATTTTAGATTTATACTTCGATTCTACATTAATTTATTGAGTGAATTAATTTTAAATATGTTGTACCAAATAACTATAGAGTATAAAAATAAGTAGTTTTGAATTTTTGTTGCTAGCGATTGAGCTTGGTGTGAGACACTTAAATATTTTGAAGATGTGGATGCTTCCATTACTTTAAAAAGATAAAGTGCTTTTATAGTTAAATCTGAAATGCATGTTTTTAAAACTGACCATCTTTTTGTTAACGAGGATAAAAAAATCAAGTGACTGCACTGAACAAGGAACAAAAAATGCTCGCGGTTTTATATTTAAGATATGCCTTTGTATACGGTGTGGTCATTTAAGTGTGGAACATATGGGAATTTTTAAAATTAATTGCACAACCAAAATAAAAAAAGTTTCAACAATGTATTGTCTTCAATATGTTCCTGGTTAACATTTATATCAATATCAGGAACAACTAGGGCGATCATCATCGGTATTCTAAAAAAAAAACATTTGTTCTGATGGTTTTAAATATGTTTTCCAAAAATCGTCTAATTTTTCCTTAGATCCCATCTTCTACTGTTTTTGTTGCCAGTACTGATGACCTGATAGTCACTTTCTTTTTCTGTCATTAAAATAAAAAAAAAGTATGCCATCTTGTTTTACGAATATACGAATAGTCACAGATATAAGATAAATTTATAAGTATTCTGGCTATGTTTTTTTTAATGTTTGAACGGCATAACCTCAAGTTGATTATAATTATATACTTAAATCTTTCTGTTTTGGAAAATATGCAAGAATTCAAACTTATTAATAATATCAGTGTTGCATAGGTACCTACTTACCATTTTTTACTATACAGGGTGTAACATAAGTACGTTAAAATATTCAAGTGACGTATTCCTGAGACAATTTTAAGAAAAAAAGTCTATATAAACTTGTGTCCGAAAATGCTTCGTTTCGGAGATACAGGGTATTAAAATTGAATTTTTTTGTTCGCTTTTTAAAAATAACTTTTGCAAAAAATAAGTTATTTGCACGAAATTTCGTACCCGGGGTTTTTTTGGCGTGGGAAATCATAATTTTGTATTAATTTTCATGTAACATCTAGAGGGCGCTGCGTACGGTGTCATTATTTATTTGAAATTGCCCTAACATTTTTGACAGTAAACTTTTGGTACTTTTCATGAAAAAACCTCATTCCCACACCTTTTCCAAGTAAAAAAGGTACACTTCCTCAACAACGCTGGAGGTGATCGTTTTTGAGATATTTACAATTTTCTATATCGATGCATGTTACTTAGCTCCTAGGGCGCTAAGTGAAGTTGCTGAGAACATTACAAAAACTAAGTATGTGGTAGGTCTTGTCAAAATAAACTACTTTTTTCCTATGAAATGTTTATTGAAAAATGATTTGTTTTCGAGATACAGATTGTTGAAATTTTTCAAAACATGGTTGGTTTTTGTCATAAGTATTTTGCAATTTTAGCTATTTTCATCAAACTTTATACGCAGTATACCCGGACAGACTTCTTCTAAACTGAGCATTATCAAACTGCTTGATCAGTATAGCCAAATTATATTTCAATAATTTTTGTCACTCTCCGCTTGCAAATTAAGTTAATTAAACCGAGTAGGCTATGAACGTTCGTTTAAAAAAATAGAAGTTCGCTGTCACATTTTTAACTATTCATTGACAAATTCACAGTTCGGAGTTTATAAAGTGATTTTTTGGTACCATGCCCGACATACGGCTTGGCTGATGGAAATTCAACCGAGGCCAGATGCATCTATCAGGAAAGGTATCCCCAACGCGTCACTCCTTGTGCAGCGACATTTGCGAATCTTTTCCGGCGACTTTCCGAATCTGGACGATATGGAAGAAATTCTGCAGTAGGACGGCCATGGACTACAAGAACTGTGGAATTGGAGGAGGCCGTTCTCGAAGAAATTAGTGAAGACCCAGAGACAAGTAAAATAAAAATTAGTCAAACTTTAAATGTGAGTCACATGACCGTTTACAGAATTTTAAAGGCACAGCAATTATATAATTATCATATTCAGCGTGTCCAGGCACTTACACTACGTGATTTTCTACCACGTATCGAGTTTGCTCAATGGCTTCAAAGAAAAGTCGAACAACATCCCCAAATTGTATCCAAAATCCTCTTCACAGATGAGGCTAATTTTTCGAGAAATGGTATCATGAACTTCCATAACAACCACATCTGGGCGGAAGATAACCCACATGCGATAATGCAAACTCATTTCCAAGACAGATTCTCTTTTAATGTATGGGTAGGCATAATTGGGGATTATTTAATTGGGCCTTATTTTCTCCCCTTACGTTTGAATGGAGATGCTTGCCAAAATTTTTTGGAACACGAGCTTCCCCAGCTTATGAAAGATGTTCCCATTGGTCTCCGAAATCACTCTTGGTTTATGCACGTTGGAGCCCCTGCTCATTTTAGTCTGATAGCAAGAAATTTCTTAGACGTATCATATCCCCAACGATGGATAGGAAGAGGAGGCACTCAGCATTGGCCCCCGAGGTCACCGGACATCAATCCCGTCGATTCTTTCTTTTGGGGACACCTAAAATCACTAGTTTATGCTAGCCCCATTGAAAACGAGGACATGTTAAGGGATCGCATCATAGCTTGCTGCGAAACGATAAGAAACACTCCCGGCATTTTGCAACGGGTGCGGAATTCTTTGATGAGGAGAGCAGAAGCTTGTATTACAGTTGGGGGTCGTCACTTTGTTTCGTTCAATTTTTATATGTTTAATTGCCTAATAAATAACATAGTACTTCTCCGAATTGTTTTTTTACAAACTCCGAAATGTAGCACTTTCTAATTGAATAATTAAACCTGACAATTTTTCTGTATTTAGATTGATTAAGCAGTTTGATAATGCTCAGTTTGAAAGAAGTCTGTGTTTAAAGTTTGATTAAAATAACTGCAGTTGCAAAAGACTTATGACAAAAACCAACCATGTTTTGAAAAATTTCAACAATCTTTGTCTCGAAAACAAATCATTTTTCGATAAACATTTCATAGGAAAAAAGTAGTTTATTTTGACGAGACCTACCACATACTTAGTTTTTGTAATGTTCTCAGCAACTTCACTTAGCGCCCTAGGAGCTAAGTAACATGCATCGATATAGAAAATAGTAAATATCTCGAAAACGATCACCTCCAGCGTTGTTGAGGAAGTGTAGCTTTTTTACGTGGAAAATGTGTGGAAATAAGGTTTTTTCATGAAAAGTACTAAAAGTTTACTGTCAAAAATGTTAGGGCAATTTGAAATACATAATGACAGCGTACGTAGCGCCCTCTAGATGTTACATGAAAATTAATACGAAATTATGATTTCCCACGTCAAAAAAACCCCAAATACCAAATTTCGTGCAAATAACTTATTTTTTGCAAGTTATTTTTAAAAAGCGAACAAAAAAATTCAATTTCAACACCCTGTATCTCCGAAACAAAGCATTTCCGGACACAAGTTTATAGACTTTTTTCTTAAAATTGTCTCAGGAATACGTCACTTGAATATTTTAACATATATATATATATATATATATATATATATATTCACTTTCACTTGTAGATCACTGATCACTGTTTCTACTAAACTCAAAAATGAAAATCTAATGAACAAATTGAAATGCCCCTTTCTTTCAAAAACAAGTCAAACGTATGTCATTATTCATTTTAACCGGTCCACAAAGACACTAATACTCTTTAGGTTTTTGGATTCATAATATTTGGGGGAATTGCGTGAACCTCGACATGAACGGACAAGTAGAGTAGTGTGGAGAATAATACGAGGAATAATATGACAGCAATATGGCAGTTATAGTTCCATAATTGTTGGGGAGATGAGTCTGTCAGGAGTTCCAGAAAAATACTCCATAAACATTTTATTAGGAAAATCTATTAGATTTTCAGCCTATCGCTATTTCGAAAAAACTATTTCATTTTGTGAAGGTCATTATGGTATCTTCTTCATTTATCAAATCACAGTTTTAATAATGATAATAGGGACGAAGCGAATTCATTGAACTGTCACGAAAAAATCTTCAAAACTTAGAAAATAAGAGTTATTCATTACCACACTCCCATTAAAACATTCTGAGCTCCTTTTTTATCACGAGGAGTTCCAGCTATGTCCTCTAATTTGATTCTAATACTTGTAAATTCTATGTAATACCCGAGTAATACATCTAATTCCCCGCAAATACCCACTAATTCCCAACTAATACCACTAATTCCCGACTGATACCCACCAATTCCCAACTCATATCTCTAAGATGCGACTAATACCCAACTAATGCCAATAATACCAAAGGTCTGTACACCAAAATTCCCCAGCGATTTCCTCTTCATTGTATCCCTAATAAAAATAATTGTATTATTTCTTGGGATGAATAAAGTTGTTATTATTATTATGATAATGTTTATATTATTGTTAAGCCAAAACAAGTGATCAAAGTGGTATATATGGAGTACCAAGAATTATTTTGTTTCTAAAAGATGATGAAACATTTGATGGTTCACAAAAATTGAATTTATTGCGGGTTCCATAAATGAATCCCCTAGAGAGTGGCAAATAAATAGTATTACACAGCCTAGTCCAACTATAGGAGTCAGAATTTCAGAAACATGTTTATGTAGTCTAGATACCTTTCTGATATTAGGACTGCATGCTCCGATTATTTGATTGAAATATCCGCCAATAAACACTTTCGTCATATTTAAATTTCCGACTAATTTTACCTGTTATTCATTTTTGTTGGCATTCTCCAGCATTGACACTGGTCATAATTGAGTTAAGGTAGTTCCGCCACGAGACAGTTGAATTAAGAAATTATTTTTGACAAAATCGAAAAATTTCAAAGGACTTTTCCTTTCCTTTCAAATCGAAAAGTCCTTTGAAATTTTTCGATTTGAAACGCGAAAAAAAATTTTGCTCCCCCAATCGGCTCTATAAAATTTCTTTGTTATAGAAAGTCGGCGACTCAAAAAATTGATGTCCCCGAAAAGCGCAGCAAAAAAAATATTTCAGGCCCGGGCCCCCCCTCCCCCCTTACTAGAAATCATACGTCATGGTAAAAAATTATCGTTTTTCGATAAAACTTCAATAGCCTTTTTTGTATTACTCTTCTTGAACTTTTTTTTGGGGGGGAAGGGTACCGTTAAAAAGTCCCCTGGCACAATCCGCATTTCTCTATGACCCCCCCCTTTAGGCTGTGCGCTTCCCCGTGGACTATTTTGAATAACGAGAGTAGTTTTGATTATATCTGACAAAATAGATGGTCAATCACTTTGATTTTTGTTCACAATATCTCTGATATCCTGTTCTAGCTCCTCCTCTTTTTCATAACCTTCTTAATTTTAGTACTAACGGTAGAATTAATAATGTGCGCTTCCCCGTGGACTATTTTGAACAACGAGAGTAGTTTTGATTATATCTGTCAAACTAGATAGTCAATCACTTTGTTTTTTTTCACAATATCTGTGATATCCTGCTCTAGCTCCTCCTCGTTTTTCATAAACTTCTTAATTTTAGTACTAACGGTAGAATTAATAATGTGCTGTTTGCCTATGCATGGTCCATATGTTACGTGTTAATTGAGTCAACTTCAATTATATATATCTCGGGTTCGGGATGCTGAAACTTGTTAAAATTTTATAGAGGTGTTGTTCACATGTCAAACAATATGTATGCCAATAACTTCCTCATTCAACTGCCTCGTGGCGGAACTACCTTAAGCCCAAATTACATAATGGTTCATGAGTATTTGATAAACTTATTTCAGCTAACTTGTGTTAACTTTCTGGTCGAATATTTACTACAATGATATAAAAAAAATATGGAATAGTTGATATGTTTTTCTCATACGATCAACCCAGCACTTTGCAATAAGTGACAAGAACAAATAAGAATTTGAATGTTGATTATGAGATTAACATCTTCAATGGTTCATAAAAATGTATTGTTTTCCAAATACAACATATAAAATATATATTGAGAAAATTATTCATTACATATTGCTAAAACTGGCTTTTTCGAAAATTATTCATTACATGTTGCTAAAACTGCCTTTTTCCTAAACCCCTATTGAGAGGAATATCTTGTACTCTATTTCGAAAATTCCCTATTTTTTCCAAAAACTATTTGTTTATGCTCCTTTTCCCACTTTCCATCATATTATTAGTGGTCCCTTCCAGTAACTAAGATAAACTTAATTCAAGAATCAATTTTGTTTTTCTCTTATTTTTACTATTCTATAAATATTGTTGATAAAAATTAAAACTGAAATAGTCTTTTGTATGGTTGTTATTTCATAGGACTTGAACAAGTATAGTGGTATTTTCCAATTGAAATTAAAACTAGCTCAAGAATATGTGAATACAAACTATTTCAGTATACATTAATAGCTTTTATTCTAAACCATATGATGTTTTTCAAAAACTTGATTTATCAGAGGTTGAAGTGAGAATTATAAATTTGAGATATATAATGGTTGGTCCCTTTGTTATCTGTGTGAATGAAATAGAAGGAAGTGATAGGTAGATTATATTCTATATCAGACCTCACCTCTAAGCTAATATTGAGTTTTCATGTTATAGGTCTAAATTCGTTTTGAATACATTTGTATGCATTATCATAACTCTTATCAAATATTATTTTGCTTCATTCAATAGGAGACGGATTTTTGAACTTATAATGACTTTCAAGTTGATATCAAGTTAATATATTTTTCTTCCTACAAAGATATTCATGTGTTTATATTGGAAATTATTTCAACCACCAACTCAGTTGCAGTTGCAATGGTAAAAGTTTTGTGAAAAATGAGATTTGTATCTCCTGGCTTATAGAAATATCTTTTGTTGAGATTTGATTATTTCATATGTTTTCAATGGAATGAAATAAAATGTATTCATGTTTTATGAATTCTTATCTTATTTACACAGAGAACAGCTCACGAATTGGCCTGGGAAAATGTCACCAGTGGAGAATGGGCCAGCGGGAAAAAATGGGCTGATGATGCACCCAAAGAAGTGATAGATGCTGACAGTGTGAGTTTGATGAGCAGCGGGGCTTGTGGAGCATTCGTTCATGGTTTGGAAGACGAGTTTCTAGGTAACTTTTTCAGTAATGTCCATAGCTATCGATATCATATTTTTTTTATTATTCAAAAATAAGAGTGTTATAATAAACTTTGGTAACCCCCAATATATTATAATATTATCTAATGGTCATCCCACAAAATAAAAAGTGTTGAGTGATAAGGTATATATTAATTTGATAATTTTGTGTGAAAATAAAAAAATAAAGGAATAGAACCATAATAATAAACAAACAAATAGCTGAGTTCATGAATATCAAGATGTAATTTAGGGATGCAAAACGAAGTTTCGGGCATTAATTTTCAATTTGAAATGTGAAATTAATAAATTTATAATTGTGAAATGCATTGTTTGAATTTTGAATGAAAATACTATTTTCGAACCCATTTACTTGGCAAGATTGAATTTGTGGAATCAATGCTCTATTTCACTACTTTCCACAGATGAACATACTTTTTTGGTGGATATTTTATTCCACTTTTTAAGAATCAATATAACAATACTTCCACTCATAGTGGCTCGAACTACTAAAAAGTCGATGAAGTTATATTCAATATTTTATAACAAAATAAACTTTTGATCACTAAAACATCGAGGGATCAATAAGGATTTTCCTGGAAATACAATATACTCATATCCTTGCCATTAATTTCACAAAATGTCACAAATGATTTTGCATTTTTTTATGTAGTGCTGCCTACAAAATGGATTTCTAAGAGGGCTAATGTAACTATGATGATATGCAATGGGCAAGGACACAAAATTTCCAAAATATTTTTAATGGATTCTACAGCTTGGGAAAAGTCTGTTGGTGATTTTCTTTCTTTTTTTATTTTCTAAAACTTGAAAAAAAATATTTAAAGTCGGCAAAATTGAAATGGCTTTTTTCTAGCGCCATTGCAAAATATTGTGACGTAATCACCCGATCCACCAATCCCACAGTTGACAGCTTCGATCAATTTTGCATCGTTGCCATATTTTCAAATCTTAGGACGCGCCTCCATAACAAGAATAAATGATTGGCTTTCTCTTTATCAAAATTCGTTTTGATGGACCACAAAGATTCATAATATCAAAAATACCAAGCTTTATGTGCACTGTAAAATCGACAATATATTGTTTTATAGAATGTTTGTACACCCTTCAAATCGGCCATCGTCGCTTGAAATTGCAAATAGTGTTCTAGTTTAATAAATTTGGCAACATTGCCGTTTAACGTCACAATCAACCCGAATACGCCTATTGGCTGCTCGGTCGTTTACATCATAAAGTGCGCCAATATTAGTAGCGGTAAAAATTTGTTGATTTTCAAAAATGAATGGGTACCTACTACTGTTATTGAAATTTGTCCCAAAAAATTTTTTCTGGGTATATTTATATATTTTTTATTCAGTTAAAGTAGGAAAGCCTAATATACAAACAAAATACAAAGTAACTTACAAATATATAAATATCTTACCACATGATTACCCTATGTAAATATAACGAACATTTGAGAGTACATGTAAAGTAAAGCAAAGTACACATACATATTACTAGATTACTAGGTTGGATCACGTTAATCAAACCAAAAACACAATATAACAAGATAAAAGAGAAAGGAAGAATACCAAGTATCACAATGAGCTGTCACTAATATACTTCTTCAATGATGACTTGAATTGTTTTATTGAATTAGATTCTTTTACGAGTTGTGGCAGTTTATTAAATTTGTTTAAGCATTTATGAAACATACTGTTCATTCCAAATTTAGTGTTAGTTTTTTTAATGTAAAAATTGTTATTTCTTCTCGTATTGTACTCATGAACTTCATTAATTCTCACTATGAACTTTTGAGAGTAATTGGGTAGCAATCCTTCATGCAGTTTAAATATAAAGATATAGTCATAAATAATATACGTTATTTAACTGAAAACCAGTTTAGACACTCTAACATCAGTTTAATTGCTGTGTAACGGCTACATCCCAATATTAATCTCATACCCCGATTTTGAAGCTTTTTGCAATTGTTACCAAGTAGAAAAAGTAATCATGCACAATAATCAAAATGAGGTTGAATTAAACTTTTAAAAAGAGCCAACCTAGCATACATAGACACTTTATTACACATATGAGAGAAAAAGAGAAGTTTTTTGGATATTTTTTTACAAATAAAATCAGCATGACTATTTAGTTTTAAATTTTTATCGATTATGAAACCCAAATATTTTATTTCAGTTACATTTTCAATGTTAATATTATTAATTTTTATAACAGCATTCGCCCAAACAATTTGATCATATTTATAAGATGATGTCAAAATCATACTTTTTGTTTTACTGACATTTAGTTTAAGTTTATTATTAAATAAATATGTTTTAATGCCTTTTTAAAGACCTATTCATTTCAACAATTTCCTGATCTAAATTTTCATGTTTTTTTTTTTTTATGTTCTGGTTCCCACGAAAAGGGATATCCTGTAATGTTCAGAGAACATCGTGGGAACCAAGGGAAAGAAGGTAGGAGTTGGTGTTCTTCTTAAATTTCTGGAGGTTGTATGCCTCGGGGAACACCTCCCTAGGCAATGAGTTCCAAAGCCTCGCTGTTCGTTGGATGAACGAGTCTTTGGAAAGTGATGTTCTGCAGGTCTCCAAAGTGACCACGAAGGGTGTGATGACTGACGGGTTAGTCTCGAAGAGACTGCCAAAGCAGGAACGATTGTTGATATTTCAGAAGAGCACGCCATGAAAATATCTATAAAATAGAGACAAATCGCCAACTTTCTCACGGTGTTCCAGACAAGTGAGCGAGTTTGTGCTTGAGGCATCACCGACGGACAATTGCCCTTTTTGGACAGAATCCAATAGCCTCAGGATATGTTTAGGTGCAGCTCCAAATATGGGAACAGTATTCCAGGACAGGTCGGATCTGTGCCTTATAGATCATAAGCAGCTGAGTGGGGTGAAATAGCTCTTGGCACGAAACAAAACCAAGTTTTTGGGATGCACTTTTGGCAATGGACCTCACTAGATTTTCCCAGGAAAGGTTATTGCTGATAGTAATACCAAGCATCGATATGGATGACTTCAGTGGTATGGTTACTCCTGACAAAGTTATGTTAGGACAGTGAGATCGGCTTTTTAGAGAAAAGACATGCTTGTGTTTTGTTTGCATTGAATTCTACCAAGTTATTAGATCCCCACTCGAGAATTGTTGCTAAGTCCATATTTATATTATTAACATTTCTTCCTCGCTTCATTTCTGGTTTCACGGGCTGATATAGGGGCCCTGGAAGAGAAAGCGGTATGGAGGGTACTATCATCGCAAAGCTGTGTACTGGACATGAAGTTGCTTTCAACAGGTCGTTGATGTGAAGTAGAAATAGTGTTGGTGCGAGAATAGATCCTTGCGGAACACCAGCATTTATGAGTAGAGTGTCAGATGAAACTCCATCGACCACTACATGGAGAGACCTGTTTGAGAGAAAACTAGCAAGCAGAGAACACAGCTGAGGGGCAAGCCATAAGACGGAAGCTTGCGAGGAGTCCCTGGTGCCAAACTCGATCGAAGCTTTGGAGATATCTAATGCCACAGCTAAAGTTTCTCCATACTTTTTAATAGATAGCTGCCATATATGTGAGACGTAGTAGCAGGTCACCAGTTGATCTCTGATGGCGGAAGCCATATTGCCTATCGTTGACAATTCCTGAGTCTTCCAGATATATCATGAGCTCGACGTTGATGGCTTTTTCCAAGACCTTTGAAATAATAGATAGCAGTGCGATAGGTCTGTAGTTGCTAGGTAGGGCCTTTTGCCTTTTAGGGGCTGGCTGTACTTTGCAATTTTCCAATTGGGCGAAATACCCCAAATTGTAAGAGTGGTTGAACAACTTGCAAAGAACAGGTGTTAGTTCGGGGCACATTTCTTGAGAACAATCGGCGGGATTCCGTCAGATCCACAGGCTTTGTTGGTGTTGAGACCCAGCAAAATCTTTCTGATAGTACGCTCGAAAGGTGATCTCGGCATGTGACTGTCAATAGGTGTAATGTTCGGGGTTGTTTTCCGATGAATCCAGAGTGGAATTTCCAGCAAATAGGTGCGCAAAGATATTGGCTTTTTCCTGGGCAGTCGTTGCTAGTGTTCCATCTTTTTGGTTAGAGGAGGAAATGAGCTGGAAGTGAAGTTTCTTCCCACAGCTTTGGCGAAAGACCAAAATGAACGGGATCCGTTAGGACATTCAGCAAGTTTTGATCTTATTTTGGCATTGTGGGCATCTTTTGAGCATTCTATTGTCTCTTTGCATATGCCTCTAGCCTCGACATATGCTGCTCTGGTCTCAGGGCCCGGATTTTTTAGCCATCGATGGTATGCTGCCTGTTTGGAAGCCACAGCTCTAGAGCAGTTTCTGTTAAACCAGGTCTTATCGGATGATGTTCTTCTTTCGGTATTCGGTATGTAGGTTTGCATCCCCAACATGATGATTTCAGAAATTGTCTCAGCACATCGTGTTGGATCTACTGAAGAGAAACAAACTCTTCCATGGAAACGCTTGAGAAAAACATACGAAGACCTTCCCAGTCGGCCGAATTGTAATGCCAGATGAGACGGGTGGTATTGTGCAGCTCGATGGTAAATGGAAAGAGCATGTTGTGGAGACGAGGGTGTGATCAGAGTTTCCAAGTGGGGCACAAACTTCTATTCTATACGGTCGGATTGGTGGTGAGGAAAAGATCTAGTGTATTGGCAGACTGGTTGTTGACATCAGGGATGCGGGTTGGTAGCTCGACCAGTTGTTCTAGACCATGAGTGATGGCAAGGCCTCGGCTTGACGACCGCATCGTCTGTTTTGTTAGAGAATTTGAGCCAGGCAGCGTTATGTACATTAAAGTCTCCCATGATTATGGTTTCAGCTGTTGGATGGTTCTCCTGAATGTAGTCCAGTTTGAGTGATAAAACTCAAAGAGGTCGTTATATGAAGGTTCATTAGGTGATAGGTAAAGGCAGCAGAGGAACTTAGTCAGTTTGGTATCAGATAGCTTGAACCACATCACATCAAAGTCTTTCGGTTCCAAACCTCTTCACGCTGGCATGAAAGGTTAGCCTTAGCGTAGAAGGCAGACTCCACCTTGAACCTGAATCGAGAATGGAGTTCGTAACCAGGACAAAGCATATGGACCTTGTTGGTGGACGAGTTTACTTGTGTTTCTGTTAGAGCCAGAATATCCGGTTTTCGTCTGTAGGTGATGGTGGACGTCATTGATGTTCTTGTTGAGTCGCTGGATGTTGCAAAATTAATCTTTAATGTTGAGTCCTCGAAGTACCTCTCGCCCGAAATCCGAATGGAGAGGTATTTTGCTTCGGAGTGTTTTACTCTAGGAGACTTCATCATTATTACTATTAGGATGCACCTGAAAATAAAGGAGGAATTGGGGAAAAGGAAAGAGGGAGACCGGAAAGTATCGACCGAACACTGAAACATGGAATGATCCATTTCACAGCACACAAAGTCGATATGGTGGTATTTCACCGGGCGATGAGACCATCTTCCACCTACGGTTATCCTTTTAGTCGCCTCTTACGACAGGCAGGATTTACCATGGGGCTATTCTAAAGCCGACCCCATACAGCGAACCGACCCCATACAGCGACCCGACCCCATACAGCGATGCATGCAATAAACCAATGTATCATCAGCAGATTTATACTGTGTGATCCAGAAATGTGGTTAATATCATTTAAATAAATAATAAAAAGCAACGGGTATATCTAAAGCGATAATAATTTCTTGAGTACCTCGCCTATTCAGTACATGTATTACATTGAACTACATTAGAAAAGAAGCATAATTATGAATCTGTGATAGTAAATGCCACCAGAGAGGCCGTACTTATTGACATTTGGAAATAAGGAATATATGGCAAAATCCATAATATATTTGTATTTTAATGTCATCCACAATGTTTCTCTTACTGCTGTTATTTTTGCCCCAAATTTCCCGTTAATGATTTTTTTTTCTAGATAATTCTTATTCTACCAACCCTGTTTGTTAAAAGGTTTCATTATATACAAGACATTAGTTGAATCAATAATAAAATATGGAATTCTAGTATGGGGAGGACTTTATAACAACGCATTAAACCCGTTGAATGTTGTTCAAAATTTCATACTATGAGTCATTTCACATAAAGACAGACAGTATCCAACAACTCAATTATACAGTAGCGAAATTCTAAATGTTAGAATGCTATACTTTCATGCAAATTGTGTTTTCATAACCAAGAACCCTCAGCTTAAAAACTACCCTGCCCACTCATATAATACTCGGCAAATTACAAACAAACTACTGACGCACAAACTGTCATAAAGATGCAAGCTACAGGTTCACAACAACCATTGCACCAAAAATTTTCAATACTCTACCGCTGGAAATTAGGAACATAAAAAACTCTAAACTATTTTCAAAAAAATGCAAACATTATATTAAACAACATTAAATATGAATATCTTATAATACCAAAATAGTAACATTTATACAAGAGATATTAACTTAGTATGTAAGTATATATAATAATGATATATGTTAGTATATACTGTAGGTATAACGTATTATATTAGTGAATAAGTAGAATAGAAAAATACACATACAGGTGTGCTGACACCTAGGTGTATATCTAAAAAGCAATGAAATAATATATGAAATGGAAACGATTGATGTAATCATAATTATAAATGTAATGTAATGTAATATTCTTAGTCATAAGTTAAATTGTAATTAAATTGTAATTGTAATAATTAAATTGAAAAATTGAAATAAAAAATTATAAAATAATATTTATTAATTTATTTATTGTTCTTATTACAAACACCAATTGGTAATCACAAGTAATGTTAGTGGGAAAAGAAACCTAACCTTTTGTTTATTGGTGATATACTGCCTGGATCTGTTTTGAATACATATATTAACACTTTAGAACTATTTTTACCAATGAATAAATATAATAATTCTTTAAGAGGTCGGGTATGCAGGTGTGTTTTAGTATGTCACCCACAATGTTTTTCTCACCGCTGTAATTTTTCCAGATGACGAACCCTTCTGATCACTAACAGATATATTTTACTACCCAGAATGTCCCATCCTCTCAATTTAAGAGATAAATAAAAAAGAACAAGGAATAATGACACTTTTTTCTAGAGAATTCTTATTCTACCAACCTTATTTAGGTATTAAAAGGTTTCACTATAAAATAATGTACTATCACTTTGGAACTATTTTTACCGATTAATAAATATAATGTTTCTTTCAGAGGTCAGGTCTGCAGCTGTGGAGTCTCTCTGCCAGCTCTCAATAAGTAACCCACAGTTTGCCAATTTAGCACTGGATTTTCTTGTTGACATGTTCAATGATGAAATTGAAGATGTACGACTGAAAGCTATTGATAGTTTGAGACTGATTTCTGAACATATCATTCTAAGAGACGATCAGCTGGAAACAATATTAGGTAAGTAACCAAACGGAAATTACGATTTTAAATAAATAAAAAGAAAATAAATGTTGGGTGTTTTTTCAATTCTGTAATGATGAAGAAAAATTTATAAGAATCCGTTTTAATTTTACCTACTACTGCTTGGTGTAGATACTCCTCATTTATCAATCAATATCAATCATCTACTCTTTTGGCATATTTTGCAATCATACACTCTCAAATGACTTATGGAGTTCAAATTAAATCAAAATATACTTTATTGTCTGAAGAAGGAATTCTCATTGACAAAGTGTATTCAATCAACTAACATGGTTTTATGGTACATGAACTGATAAGATAAGATAAGATAAGAATTTATTGGTCTTCATGTTACAATATTATGTACACTTGAAAACAAACACACATAATTTGTTTAGACGTCATAGAAAATAGAAAAGATATACAAATCACATTACAAATATAGCTAAGTGACCTAAAAATATATATTAAACACATATTCTTAAAAAACACATTTAAAAGTGAAACAATTTCCTTAGTGCCTTTTGCCTTCAATCAACAGGCCAGACAGCATCAAAAACCTCATTTATTGAGTAAAATGCTTGGCTCAAAAGAGCCTGCTTCACCACAAATTTTTATTATTTTTTTTGATAGTTTTTCCATTCTTTTGGAAGCGTATTATATATTTTGCCATATAATACTTCGGTTTGTTTTTCAGTATTTACTAATTTCGTTTTTGCTGTTCTAACGACCTCTTTGCTTTTAGTATTGTAATCATGTATAAGTGCCCCAGTAGTGTATTTATCTTTATTTATATGTAAGTATAAGATAGCTTCCAGTATATATAGACATGGTACCGTAAGAATCTCTAAATCAATAAATAAAGGTTTTGCATGATCTCTGAAATTAGCTCGAACCATCTCTCTGATAATTTTTTTCTGGGATATAAAAACATCATTTGCTGCTGATACTGATCCCCATAGTAATATCCCATATTGTAAATGGCATTGTATAAGACCGAAATATGCAATTCTAAGTACATCTTTGCTTACCACGCTTCTCATTCTCCTCAGGGCAAAGCGACCTTTGGACAGTTTCTTTTTATTTCTGTAATTTGTGTTTTCCAGCTGAGATTGCTGTCTATATGAAATCCTAGTAAACGACGCTTCTTTTCAGTATCATTATTCGTTCTTTTGTTAAAATCTATGATTTTAGTTTTATCATTATTCAAACACAATACATTTGCATTGAAGTATTGTTAAAATTTTTCTTGAGTTTCTTTTGATAACTCTTCAAGTCTACCTGTATTACTTGATTTAATTATAAAAGAGGCGTCGTCTGCATAAAGAAAAGTATCCGCAATGTCAACATATAATGGTAAATCATTTATGTATAAAATGAACAGCAGAGGACCCAACACCGATCCTTGGGGAACTGTTGTGCGGATGCATTAAGTTGCATAGAAGTGTATAAAATTTATAAAATGTATAAAAATGTATAAAATGTATAAAAGAGTGAGAAAAAAAAATAAAAATGTTTAAGCACTTGAGTCTAATAACCTGTACCACGAGAGACATGTACATGGGGTAGAGCTCGTCCAATATTGAAATTACCGTTTGGTAGGTAGAGAGGGGGAAAACATGAGTGGACACGATTTGCTGTGGCTACGGCGAATCTTCACCAGTGTCTTGGCATGCAGCATTTGAAAGGTTAGGTTTGTTTGATTAATAAATAGGTAGTGCAGTTATTATCTTGAATTCATGAATTTTCACAAAAAATTAATAATCTCCGACCCCGAAAATCCCCACATACCAATTTTGAATCGAATCGGATCATAATCACAAAACTCGTCCGCCAAAAACTACATATCGTGTATCGCCTAAACCAAATAATTAGGTAAGCCTATGGAATTTCTATTAATAGCCACAGTTCGGGCATCTTCGAGAAGAATTGGTTGTTGGGTAGGGGAAGGCCAAAGTGGTCGTTTCAATATTGGACGAGCTCTACAGCAAATCTTCACCAGTCTCTTGGCATGCAGCGTTTGAAAGGTTAGGTTTGTTTGATTAATAAATAAGTAGTGCAGTTATTTATTCAACTTTTCTTATACAAATATATCTATATCCCTCTGGCAGATTTGTCGAAAAATATTTTTTCCGTTCAGAAGTTATAGGAGTGTGATTCTCGTGAGTCTCGTGTATCGCCTATACCAAATAAGTTGGTACGCCTATGGAATTTCTATTACTAGCCATAGTTCGGGCATCTTCGAGATGAATTGGTTGTTAGGTAGGGGAAGGCCAAAGTGGTCGTTTCAATACTGGACGAGCTCTAAGTATGCTGGAGAATAAGATATGTGGATGTAGGCAAGACCCTTCAAGCAAGATGGGGTGGGTCGCGTAGTAAATACATTCCACATACATGTTCCCCAGGTCATACATGTACCCCAGTACCTAAGAGTAATATTGAAAGGCATTCAAAATACATACGTTACAAAGTATAAATTTACGAGGGATATGATCCCTTATCAGTAGAGAGAGTTTAAGTCTTAAATTTTCAATATGTTCATCCCATGATAATTTTTTATCTATATATAGTCCTTAAAGTTTTGTGACAGGTTTTTAATTAATAATTTCTTGTTCAAAAGTCAAAGGAATATTATTCTACAAACAGTCCTGGTCCGAATGTTCTGTAAATTCCAGTGCTTTGAATCTGCTCCATATATTATATCTTCTATGAAGTTAACAATAGCTCCCTATAAGCTTGGCATTCAGCTTTTCACCACGACCCTATAACAATGAAACGTGTATTTATTCCTGGCATCTTTCCATCTTTGGAAAATCTATTATATTCATGATGCCCTGGCTATGCTCCACACTTCTCTCGAATATTTTTTAATGATACAAATCTAGAACAAATCTTCATTTCTTTCTTCGTTCTTGATAATAATTTCCTATCCCGTCATTATTCTATTATTTATATTTATATATTGAATAACGTTTTTCACATAATAATGCTTGTCGCAATGTCTCACCAAATCATTTCCAAAATGGATAGATTCATTGTTGGATTATTTTTATAAATAACATTATAAATAAACTACCACAATGTCTCATTGAACGATACTACCTGAAGATACACCATATCCAATCAACAAATAAATTTAAGTTATTCTGAGTAAAACATTGTTTCAAATTCACTGCACCTCTTACATCAGTATTTGGACTTATCGTTTGATAAGAATTGTGGCCGCATATTCTATATGGCTCTTTTTATAGGAGAAATAATTTCCTAATCTCGTTATCTTCAGCTGATGGAATATTATTTGCTTTTATCCATACAATGTACCCCCTTTGAAATGTTTTATTTACATCATGCCGTTGTTCAGTATTCTGACATTCTTCATTAATGTCAGTTTGACATTTATTTCATTTATCTATATACGGGTGAACCCCAATTTTGTTTACAATAATTTTATACAATTAAATCTTATTCTATACTACTATACTACTACATTTATACTACTTATACTATTATTATAACATTATGTAAATACAATTATTTTTTTGATCTAGATATATGCAATATATAGGACAATGATGACAATAAACATAATTAACAATTAACAATATGAACTAATAAACTACATTCAAATGAGCAATGCGCGAGAGACTTGATTCTCCTCCAGAAATATGCTGTTAGAATAATTGCTAAGCTAGGGTACCGAGATTCATGTAGAGATGCTTTTAAACAGCTAAAAATACTTACAGTTGCCAGCACTTATATCCTAGAGGCTGCATACATTTACAAAAATAAATCCAATTTTCAGTCCTCTCGTCCAACACATAACCACAATACTCGTTCTAAAGATCTAATCTTACCAAACGCTCATAGAACTTCTTTGTATGAAAAAAGCGTAGAGTATAGTGGGTGTAAATTATACAATATGCTTCTTATAACTCTTAAGAATTCCCCAAATATTAATGTATTCAAATGTCAGCTGAAAAAAATGCTACTATAAAGGACTTGTTACACCATTCAAGAATTCACTAATCAACTAACCTGAGATCTTCAGCTTTGGCCAAAATTGGGTATAGTGCCTACTCTTAAGTGTCTCGCTTTGAATCACCGAATACTTGAGAAACTGTGTGTTGTTTATATTATATTGACTTTTTTATATAGTCTGCAACTATTTATATTTATACTTCTATTACTTATGGATGTTTATCAATACTTTAGGACTGTTTGTGTTATTGTGTTGTTTATATTATTTTGACTGACTTCATAATATGGTTACATGTAGTTACTTACATTTATACCTTTTTATATTTACCTTTAAACTTGACATTTTCTTTGTTTATTGTGCACTGTATAAAAAAAATATTTTTTTCTTCCCAACTGTACTTTTCAACCAAAGAAATAAATATTATTATTATTATTATTATTGTAGGCAAGTATCACTTCCGGTTTTTTCTTTGTTTGTACCCGACGAATTCGCACTTCGATTTGAGAATCTGAGTGCTTTGTAGAGAGCATCAGGTCGTAGCGCTTGTCTCTCCAGGAAAGAACAGTTATTCCCTTACGATTTTCTTGTGCAATGTATTATCCAGGCTTAAGTTTTTTTCGAATCACTTCGGGCGGATTTCCTTTGCGGTTCTTCCTCAAGGTGCCAATTAGATGTGTTTTTCTAACCAACAACTGTTCTGCTAATGATACACTAGTGTACCAATTATCCGTAACCATAGTTCTTCCGCAATCAAGCAATGACTCAGCTAGTTTCATTACTACTCTGGGTGGAGTCGTTTGGTTTTGGTCAAGATTCTTGCTGGCATAAATATCTATGTTATAAGTATGGCCTCCATTACAACATAGCTTGAATATTTTGATGCCATACTTATGACGTTTTCCTTTTAGATATTGACGCATAACGATTCGGCCACGGAATGGTATCAGTGATTCGTCAATACATATTGTTTCTCCAGGTTCGAGCACCGTCTGGAAATTATGGACGACCTTATCGACTAAACTTTGGATTTTGTGGAGTCTGTTACTTTGGGGATTATTCTCGTTATCCGCAAAGTGGACCATTCTCAAAAGCAATTCAAACCTGTTTCGGGACATTGCTGCAGAAGCAAATTCGTTTTTGAAGATTGCTTCCTTGCTCCAATAAACTGATAGTTTTGGTAGACGAACTATACCCATATAAATAATCAATCCAAATAAACGCTTTATTTCGTAGATATCTGTCGGACACCAATCATGTATTCTCGAGTGAGATGTAACATCGTTCTCATTCGTAATGATTTGCGTAGCATAAAGATTAGTTTGTACGACAATATACTCAAATAGTATGAAAGCATTACAAGAAACATTTACATACAGTAACAAGGAAGACGTCTGTGTATAAATAAAAAATTGATATAAAACAACAAAACATGACAGATACTAATCAGGACATATAAAGATAATTAACAATAATTTATCGAGAGAAGTTATTAAAACTCGTCAACGGTGTAGCAATTTCTTTCTATGAGATATTTTTTCAATTGTCTTTTGAATATAGAGATATTCATTGAGTGCTTAATAGAATCATCTAGCTTGTTATATAGTTTGGGTCCGAGATACAGGTGACTCTTCTGATAGAGAGAGGTTCGGTGGGGGTTTGGTATCAGCAAACCTCTAGCTCTAGTTGCATATGGATGGTCTTGTTGGTTTGCCATAAATTTTTCTCTATTCTTATAAACGTAGAGACACATCTTATATATATACAGACCAGCAACTGTGAGTATTTCCAGCTCTCTGAATGCGTTTCTGCATGTCTGTCGCCATCCTAAATTAGCAATTATTCTGACCGCGTGCTTTTGCAAAATGAATACTCTTTCAGCAGACGAGCTCATACCCCAATTCAAGATTCCATAGCGCAAGTGACAGCCAATAGTTGCATAATACAGATTCAGCAGAACCTCTATTCCACAATGATTCGACATAAATCAATCAACCAGCGCAGAATAGAACTCAAGAGGTTCCTCATCAATTAGAAGCTGGAACAGATGTTTATTTACTCCTGTTTCCTTCCTGAATGGAATAAGAACTGGCTGCTTACTCTGGGCCATTTTCCATTCAGGGCCGTCAATATTTCTGCGCATAACTGGAGTTCTGTCAGTCATCTTCAGAATCAGACGATGTTTCTGCTTCTCCGCTGTTACTTTCATTTTCATATTCTCGGGTGTCTGCTGTCTCAATTACATTTTCGTCTAAATTGATATTTCTATTCTGTGTGAATTCAAATTCTTCAGCATCAATTTGCTGAGGGACTTGATTCATTCCGCCACCCTAGAATGTGCCATTTCCTTATTGTTTTCGGAAAAGTCGGTATCTTCGATACTGTCATCTGTTTCAAGAAAAACATGGATGTGAAAATAACTGTGCTTTATTTATTATGTAAAATAGCGTCACATACCTTCGAATTCAAATGAATTATTCATAATATCCAATAGTTCCTGATCCGTGAGTTTTCGCTTTGTCCCCCATTTTCTATTTTGCGACAGGTTTTTGTACGCACGCTATGTGAACTTTACCGAACAAAACCAACAGGTGCACTGAGTTATCAGCTGTTTTGACGCATGGACCTAGAAGTTGACCGCGCCGGCGTGGAATATACACACACGTCCTCACTGCGCCGAGACTGCGTCAATGTGACCGAGACACATTTCCACTTTTTTATTTCCAAGACTGATGAAAATTAAAAAATTTCTTCCGTGGTAGTTCATTATTCGTGTATATCTATTTCTGCGCATCATGGCTCAGAGAATGAAAATTTTGATCCCACATGGAATATGCCCCTGGACTGAACGCAAAAAACAATAGAAAACGCTTTGGCATCCAACGTGTTAAATTTATAATTTTTGTAGCAGTTAATGTACTCCTTAAATCTCAAGAAAGTATTCTCAATCTGACAATTCGAAATCAGCAAAATACAAACTGTTTAAAAATTGTACAAAATATACCTTTTCAGATGACTGACTCTGCAGAAATCTAAGATTTCGAGTTTTTTTCAGAAAAACAATTAGTATTACATATATCAGTCTCTCTAAAACTGTGAAAATAATATGATATGAATAGGTCATAACACATATTATCCATTTTGGCAAGTGCATTATTTCCTGTGCTACAGTTTTGATAACAACAGTTGGTATTCTATCTATTCCAGAATGATTTGGTTGACAAATATTTTGAACAATTTTACGAGATTCTTATGAATGTTTTTCAGGAGCACTAGAAGATTTCTCCGAAGAAGTTAGAGAAGGTCTGCACCGAATGTTAGCATCATGCAAAATGTCAACATCAGCGGGTCTGAAAATGTGTGTGGAAAAGCTGTTGGAGAATCTAAAAAGGTATCCACAGGACAAACGATCTACTTTCAGATGTCTTCAAAGAGTTGGTTCTCAACATCCAGAACTGGTGTTACCTTTGGTGCCACAGTTTCTCAATATACATCCATTTTTTGATACTGCTGAGCCCGATGTGGAAAACGCCCAATGTATCCTTTGTATATGTTTTCATTCCCTCACAATCATTCATCATTCATAAAATATTGTTTCATTGTACATTAGCAGTGGTGGTTGATTTCTTCATGTCCAAGTACTGAAAATTATTAAAAGGTAGCACTCTTTTTGATGCTCATATCCTCTGATCGAATAACACGCAAATCTAGCTGAAAGCAACATTTATTCATAATATTATGCACTCAATTTAATCTACGCTTTTCCAAAACTTGAACAAGTTGAATTTCATTATTATTTATAGTAAATACTCAATTAGTAAGGAGCATTGTTCAACGGTTGAATTATTTTTAATGTACAGAACTATCTAAAACCCTTTTTTTATATAACCTTCAAAATGCTTGAATATATTTTTAGGTGATTCATTAAACACTTCCCAAGAAAAAAGTGGCAGCAACTTGATTCTTATTTTGCTTACAATTGTCTGATTTGATCGAATTTCGGATTCTAAAAGTTGAAAAGAGCTAAATGATGTCGAAATAAATATTCAAAGATCAATTTCCAGATATTTTTTTATATTGGACCTTATATGGGATAATAAGGAGAACTCAGTTTATGAGGTTTAATTTTTGCCTCCGCTATATGCCACATACAAATGTGTCAGGATTACCTCTTGTTTTTTTAATTCCTTTCTTAATGATCAATCAATCAAAAGTATGCTTTATTGTCGGAAGAACAAAAATTCTTATAGACAAAGCTATAATATCATACTCATACAAAGTTTCACAGATAATTATAAAAATTTATATATAAAACATTGAATAGATGTAAAACATTGAATAGAGTTGTGTTATAATTGTATAATTACATGTACATACACACTAAAATTAAGATAGAACTATATAAATGGTAATAGGCATCACAGTATAAGTTAGAAAAAAAAGTAAAAATAGAGTACAGTAGGTGAAAGTAGTTAGAAGTTGGAAACAGTTTATGGAATAAACTAATGTCATTAGGTGTGCTTATATCAAGGTAGTATGGAAAAACTCCTCTATTTCATAAATTACTAATTCTAGGAGAATTTTTTTAACAGCAGATCTGAATAGGTTATAGTTTTCGATGTTTCTTATGTTCAGTGGGAGTTTGTTGTATATTTTGGCAGCATTGTAGATCAGAGAGTTTACCATTAACCTACTTGAGGGAATAGGGAGTTTCAAGTGGTTTCTTTGGTGGGTGATTCCCTCATTGACTTGATACAATGATTTGTGTTTGAACACCAAACAGGCAGTTTCAAGAATGTACAAAGAGGGGAGAGTTAACAGTTTATTGTCCTTGAACAGTGACCTACATGATACTCTTGATCCTACTTTAGATAAATAGCGGATAGCCCGTTTTTGCAGGACGAAGATTGAATTAAAATTTTCTTTATTACAAGTGCCCCAGAACAATATTCCATATTGAATATGCGACTCAATTAGTCCATGGTAAACCACCTTAGCTGTTGCTAAATCCAATTCCCTGGCTACTATGCGATTGCATAACAACCGAAGCAAGTTTTTTCCCAACTGCTTGACATGATGCTGAAAATTCAATTGTTTGTCAATGTAGACACCGAGAAATTTAGTCATACTTAAATTGGTTATCGTGTCCTGTCCTAGAGGGATATCAGGAATTGTACATTGATAAGATAAACAGTTAGTTTTATCAATATTGAGAGATAGTAAATTGGCATCACACCATTCTTTGATCTTTGATATGTCTCGTGTCATTTTGGAGCGTAGATTATCAACATTTTCATCATTCCATAGAATGGTAGTATCATCTGCAAATATTGTGAATGATCCATCGGATGTAATGGTAGCCAGGTCGTTGAAATATAGCAGAAATAAAATGGCACAGAGCCTTGAGGAACTCCACATCGAATGGCACAAGTGTCAGATAATTTGTGTGTTCTAACAATTTGGGTTCGTTGTCGTAAATACGATTCCACCCACTTGAGGCTCTGATTTCTGAACCCATAGAGCTGTAGCTTACGCAGCAAAATTTCATGATTTACGCAGTCAAAAGCTTTTGACATATCACAAAATATTGCTGCGCAAGCTTTTCTCTGATTCATTTCCGTGTAGAGTTTATTGAGAAATGTAAAGATAGCATCGCTTGTGCTTTTACGTCCAAAAGGCTAAGATGTATTCTAGTATTTTATTGCCTCATGCAAAAACTACTGCAAAGATTCTGAAAGCTGAATTAACCACATATAATTGTGAGGAGAGGACTTTTATCGGAAGTGAGTAAAAGATAACTGGCAATGTTTGAAGTGAAAGACTGGGTCATTAACAAATAAAACAAAACTTCAAAGTCGAATATTTTAAATTCCTAGGCAATATTCCTACGATGGTGTTAGTACAATCTAAAAAAGGGTTGGAATGACAAATTTTGCGATATAACTAATATATCAACTTTGTTTTTACATGCTTTATATTAGCTTCACTTGTATGTTTGTTTGTAACCGACTCCTTTTGGCGCGATTTTGATCCACTTCCAGACGTCCGAATGATTTGAAATTTGGCAGGTGTACATAATTCCGGTGACAATGCATTAAGAAATTTTTGTGTGAAAAAAAAACAAAATGGCGGCTCCAATATGGCGTACGAGTTTTGTGATTATGGTCCGATTCGCTTCAAAATTGGTATCTGAGAGTTTTCGTGGTCGGAGATTATGATTCTTTTGTCAAATTGAAAAATTCAAGATGGCGGCTCCAAAATGGTGGACGAGTTTTGTGATTATGGTCCGATTCTATTCAAAATTAGTATGTGGGGATTTTTGGAGTTGAATGTTATGATTCTTTCGTGAAAATTTAAAAATTCAAGATGGCGGCTCCAAAATGGTGGACGAGTTTTGTGATTATGGTCCGATTCTATTCAAAATTAGTATGTGGAGGTTTTTGGGTCGAATATTATGATTCTTTTGTAAAAATTTAAAAATTCAAGATGGCGGCCGAGTTTTGTGATTATGGTCTGATTCTATTCAAAATTGGCATGTGGGGGTTTTTGGAATCGAATATTATGATTCTTTCGTGAAAATTGAAAAATTCAAGATGGCGGCTTTGAAATGGCCGCGAGTTTTGTGATTATGGTCCGATTCTATTCAATATTGGAGAATAATAGTTAAAAAAAATTAATAATAATAATAATAGTTCGAAAAACTAAAAACACGCGTTAATAGAAAACTAAACTAAAAAGTTGAAGATAAATAATAGTTTTAAAAAAACTAAAAAACACACTTTTATAGAAAACCAGACTAAAAAAATAGAAAATAAGAAAAACATTTATTTAATTTAAAAAAAAGCGTGAGGTGCATGGTATCAATAATTATATAGTACATTACACACCTAGGGCAGTAAAGTAAGTAATATCTCAGATCACAGGTAATTGTTGGCTGAGGTGATACCATGCACCCCACGTTTTTTTTTAAATCAAATACATTTTTTCTTATTTTAAATTTTTTTAGTCTGGTTTTCTATAAAAGCGTGTTTTTTAGTTTTTTTAAACTATTATTTATTGTTTGTGATTGTTGCTGAAATAAATGAAATTTTATTTATAGGAAAAAATTATAAGGGATTCTTTCTTCTTGAGAAAAAAATGGTAGACAACACAATGACGCCACACACATTCCCAAAAAGGGACAAAAGAGACACAATTGAAACGAAAGAAGTTATAATCACCAGTGTATCAAATAATTATTTTTTCATTTTTGTCATGTAATATTCTTAGGTGATATAATGATGAATCCATTGATAATTCTGAAAAAAAGTTGGTCTTTTACATGGAGAATTGATTACATTTTTGTTAAAAAACTCTTATGAAATTTTCAGGGCACTGGTCAAAAGGATTTTTGTTAGTTGCCTCACAAAATTTGCTATTTCAATAAAATGACAAAAACAAAAATGTACATGATTCGAGTATTTCTAATGCAATAATCTTGTTGAATTCCTTGACTACAATCAATAGATATTTGTCTTCTTATATTGATACTGAACGCTGCTCAGCATTCTCTTGCAATAGTTCAATTACTGGAACCACACACTCTCAGGCATTATTTGTATCTCAGAGACACGATGACTCAGTATGTGCCCATTCTGAGCCTTCCAGACTCCACCTTTAATACTCTATCGAGGCCAATGTCAGTTCCAGAAAGTTTGAACTTTTTGAACAATGTCATTAACAATTTGGATATGGCTGAGAATACAGTTAGGTGAGTATATTGAGATTGAATCTGAATTTTCAGAATTGGAGTACACAGGGAAATCCGAAATCGTTCTCATTGTGACACAGACAGATTTGTATCTTGGTCTTAACATTCATAACTCAAAAAAAATATTATCCCAAGTATTTTTGGAAAAACATCGCACTAAAATAAAATATTACAAAAAATAAAATATTCTAATCTTTAGAAAAAAAATTACTCGAAAAATTGTACATCACACTGTACATCGCGTGACACAGCAAATACAAATATATGAGTTTCGTAGGGCAAAAATGACGCCTCACGACAAATTGTGGCTGGTGGAGATTTATGCCGATATTTTATGCAAGAAAATGACACTACACGAACCTATTGAACACAATCCGTGGCAGTTATCACATCTCCTATATTAGCTATGCAAAACACTTTTTAACAAAAAATTAACCTAACGAAAAAATCAATTGAAAAGCAAAAAATAAAATAAACCTTTTTAGTCTAAATGATAATTGAGCTCCTAAACTAATGTGAGTAACTGATTTTGAGTCAGCGCCAAGCAAACAATTATCGAAGATCATTATATTACTTTGAAAGAAGTAATCAAAACGCAGCCGTGCATCTCGCTGCCATCATTTTACGCTTTACCTAATTCAATTGCCAATTTGTTTGGCGCCGACTCAAAATAAGTTACTCACATTAGTTTAGGAGCTCAATTATTATCATTTAGACTAAGAAGGTTTATTTTATTTTTTGCTTTTCAGTTGATTTTTTCGTCGGTTAAATTTTTTGTTAAAAAGTTATTTTTAAATTTTTTGTTGTTGAAATCTATTAATTACTACTTATTTAATTTTTGATTACTTCCAAAATACTTACTTACCTAGCTTACTTCAACTATTAGGTAACTATTAAATAATATGATTTTGTATTTTAACTATTGTTATATAATGTGAATTGATTTTGAAAGTTCTGGTTAGTTGATTTTATCACTCTGTATATAATTCCATCCTTTCATAGAATGTAATCATTTTGACGGATGTAGGAGGGTCTGTCAATGTCAACTACATATGTGTGCCAAAGTTCACAAGTGAAAAATCAATAATCCCCTATTTTCTACCCATAGGGGTGGATCATTTCATTCCAAATTGGAATATGATCAACTATGAGGTATACCCTTTCTAATAAAAAAAGAATCATCCAAATCGGAAAACCCACTACAAAGTTATGCCTGATAGAATCGGTTAACGGACCAAAATTCAGAGGGTGAACGATCAATATCCTTCATTTTGCTACCCTTAGGGATGGATTTTGTTGTTTAAATTGAAATGGGACCAACTTAGAAGTACACCCTATCCAATGAAAAAAGAATCATCAAAATCGAACCGCTCTGTAAAAAGTTGTGCGTGATCATACATAAAAAAAATAAAAAAATATTCTCGTTGAATAGAGAACCTCCTCCCTTTTGGTTTCGTCGGTTAAAAATTGAACGCCGTTCCAAGTCAAGTCAAAAGTAATTTATTCAATTTTCTTTGTTTACATTTTTCTTATTTTATTCTAAATATTTTTCCTTATGTCCCCGCTATAGAGCTCTGCGCTCTTTTCAGAGACAGCTATATATTTTATTTGTCCTAATGATAACATTGCTATTTCTATTTAAAATTTTGTTTGGGTGTAAGGAGAGCTGCGGCTCTTTTTATCCTCCTTTTCCATTCGTGCCATTCGGCGTTCTGAAGGAACGTGCTATAGGGAAACCGCAGAAAACCTGTGCACCTGTGCCGTTCCGCGTTCTGTCCAATTTTATAAGGATGTGTGAGGACGCAGTGCAGCATTGTGCCGCATTTGTCACCGACCTCTATGACGCCTTATGACGTTAGTGTCCATCAACGCATTAATTTACAGACTCGTAAAATATTCTATAAATCCTGTAAAAACCAGTGCAACAGAAAAAGCATTAAAAAACTTAAGAGTAGAATAATTTATAGCGGTTCAAAGCAATCGCACATGTACATATGAAAAATGCATTGCGTGTAGCCTGTCAACCCCATAACTGGGAAAATACTTTGAACGATTCTAAGAACGTTCAAAGCGGAAAACCAAATTGATAACTGGTTTAATGTTATTGAACTTATTCTACTCTAAATAGTTGTATTGTGCGCGTAAAAATAAAATAAATATTTCCAAAGTTTATAAAGATGTTGTCAGCTTACTCTGCAGAAAATATGCAAATGTGGTTGAGTCAGAAACTGCAAAAAATGTCCGAGGGAAGAACCACGTGGCCAATAAATTACCGAAGAAAGAGAAATAGAGGTCTGTGCAGTTACTGAAATATATAGATATAGTTCTTTAAAACTAAGTAGATGTGGTGTGGTGGTGTCCCGGCTTTGAAACCAAATAACTTGAGAACCACTATAAAGTTTTTTATGGGACAAACTAAAAAAATTGCAGTTTAGTGTAAGGAAAGTTATTAAGATCAGTTAATTTAAAATTTCGTGTTTCTCAACATAACCTTAGTAATATAAAACAAAAGTGTACATAAAGTGCTTACAAAAACAATTAAAATAATAAATATAGTCTGCAGCACTCATAATAAAACACACTAAATGGGCCTACAGACGTACCAATTTATCGGTCCCGATATCGGAGGGCCAATGTTGGGACTTGAAATCGTAACTTGTGTAGGCTCATCAGCGGACTAAATAATTGCGTTCTCGATATTGGGATATTAATGACATTCAAGAAACGTGTTTAAGCTCAATAAGTGATAATAGTGCAATGATTGCATTCATTGAAGTGCCTTTGGGACCCAATCAATCGCTGTTAGAGCAATCCCAATTTCTTTTTTTTTTTTCGACAAAGCAAGAGCCATTCTGGTCGGTTCACGTATAACTAGTAACTGATAGCACTTGATCGCGAAGATTAAAATCAGAACGTGTGTACAGTCGATCCAACGTCGCACCCCCGATATCGGATACGATAAATTGGTACGTCTGTAGGCCTCTTAACACAGAGTTGCTATCCTGGATAAAAACATATAAGACAAAAAGTATTCATCAACAAAAAATGCCTTCTGGTAATTAGAGACTTCAAGACTAAGTAGCCTCGGAGATCTCCATTACAGGCCGGAGTGTTGAGGCTCTTCCAAAATCAAGACGCATATCTCTCATAATTGAGAAAGGAAAATTATGTCTCCATGTTTTAAATACAGTAAAAGAAGGGAATGCCAAAATGTCTGCTGTGTACAGGGCTTCAGTATCTTTCATGCCAGCTGTATTGTCCAAAAAAAACATACCACAATTCAAAGTAATAAAATAGTGTGCTCGAATGAGTGCATGAAGAAAAAGAAAACAACTTTTTATCAAAAAATTTAACCGACGAAAAAATCAACTAAAAAGCAAAAAATAAAATAAACCTTCTTAGTCTAAATGATTATTGAGCTCCTAAACTAATGTAAGTAACTGATTTTGAGTCGGCGCCAAACAAACAATTATCGAAGATCATTATCTATGAAAGAAGTCATCAAACGCAGCCGGCATCTCGCTGCCATCATTTTACGCTTCACCTAATTCAATTGCTAGTTTGTTTGGCGCCGACTCAAAATCAGTTACTTACATTAGTTTAGGAGCTCAATTATCATTTAGACTAAGAAGGTTTATTTAATTTTTTGCTTTTCAGTTGATTTTTTCGTCGGTTTGATTTTTTGTTAAAAAGTTTTATTTTTTATTTTTCAATTTTTTGTGGCTAAAATCTACCAATTACTACCTACTTGTTTTTTGATTACTTCCAAAATACTTACTTACCCACCTTACTTCAACTATTACCAGTTAAATAATATGATTATCTACTTTTACTATTTGTTGTAATATAAATTATTTTCGTTGTTCTGGTTAGTTTATTTCATTACTTTGTATATCATTCCATCCTCTCATAAAATATACTGATTTTGACGGATGTGGAACAAGAATTATGTCAGTAGCGATCTGTCATTGTCAACTACGTATGTGTGTGCCAATGTTCACTAGTGAAAAATCAATTATCCCCTATTTTTCTACCCGTAAGGGTGGCTAATTCCTTTCGAAATCCAAATATAAGGTATTCCCTATCTATTAAAAAAAGAATCATCCAAATCGAAGAACACAGTACAAAGTTATGCCTGATAGAACCGGTTAACGGACCAGAATTCAGAGGGTGAGCATTTTGCTACCCTTAGGGGTGGATTTCATCTTTTAAATTCAAATGGGACCAAATTCGAAGTACACCCTATCCACTGAAAAAAGAATGATCGGAATCGGACGTATCAGTAAAAAGTTATGCGTGATCATACATAAAAAAATTATGGAAAAAAAAATATATACAGGTCAACTAGAGAATCTCCTCCTTTTTGGTTCCGTCGGTTAAAAATGAAGAGTCACTCCATAAAATGGAGGAATATATAGAGAATCTAAAGAGCGAGATTTCAAATAAAAATTAACTTTTAATAAGAATGGAAATGGAAACAGAAAAAAAAATAACTATATACTTGAACAGAATCAAGAAGGAAAATCAGGAAAAAGATGGGTTCATAAATAGATTGAAAAGGGCCTCTACTGATTCTCATGACGAAGTGATTGGAGTGGAAGAGGATTATATGAAAGGGCTCAGAGATAGTGATAATCTAATCTCAATACTCACTACGGAAAGATCCCAAATTGAACAGCGGAATACTGAGCTCCAAAAAAAATTGAAAGAGACCATGGCCAAATTACTGAACTGCAAAGTGAGCTGTCAGCATTACTGAAAACAAAATATCGGATGTTGATATCCATTGAAACTCTCTCCCAAGGTAATGAAGCAAATCTTAATGAACTGATGAAACTTAAGAATGAAAACTGTTTACTCCGCACTGAACTGAGAGAAATTAAGGAAAAACAGATGAAATAAATACTTATTAAAAGCACAATTCTGCAAATTCATCCAGAGCGACTACTGCAAAAAGATCAATGCACTACTAACAGGTAACTCACCTATAGTGACAGCAAATCCTCCATGAGAAAAGGAAAATTCTAATAATAGCGAGTCATCATGGCAGAAATTAAGCTGAGTCATCATGGCAGAAATTTAGCTGAGATTTCACATAGATTAACTGATGGGTTATATCTAATTCAGACAATGATAAAAACCAATGCATCCGATGAAGTATTATTTGAGACAGCAGTTAATAATGCAGTTTACTTAACCAAAGAAGATGTAGTTTTTCTTTGGCCGAATAAAATCACGCCCAACCTTGACAACCTTGACAAATCAATTCATACAAACCCAATAATAATTACCGAACCATACCGATATGCTTACAGACATAAAATGAATGAAGCTATATACAACGATAATCTGGAATTTTACAAAGCACTTCATCAGGAACATCTTTATCATCACATACTGAAATGCAACAACTTCTTGAGAAAATCTAACTTCAACTTGAGTCGTTATCCACACAGCATGATAGGAGCCTTCTTCCTATCTAAAGCCATATCACGCATGGATATTGTGCTGAGACAATTTCTGAAATCATCATGTTGGGGATGCAAACTTACATACTGTGGCTTCCAAACAGGCAGCATACCATCGATGGCTAAAAAATCCGGGCCCTGAGACCAGAGCAGCATATGTCGAGGCTAGAGGCATATGCAAAGAGACAATAGAATGCTCAAAAGATGCCCACAATGCCAAAATAAGATCAAAACTTGCTGAATGTCCTAACGGATCCCGTTCATTTTGGTCTTTCGCCAAAGCTGTGGGAAGAAACTTCACTTCCAGCTCATTTCCTCCTCTAACCAAAGAAGATGGAACACTAGCAACGACTGCCCAGGAAAAAGCCAATATCTTTGCGCACCTATTTGCTGGAAATTCCACTCTGGATTCATTGGGAAAACAACCCTCCAACATTACACCTATTGACAGTCACATGCCCGAGATCACCTTTCGCCAACGTACTATCAGAAAGATTTTGCTGGGTCTCAACACCAACAAAGCCTGTGGATCTGACGGAATCCCGCCGATTGTTCTCAAGAAATGTGCCCCCGAACTAACACCTGTTCTTTGCAAGTTGTTCAACCACTCTTACAATTTGGGGGTATTTCCGTCCAATTGGAAAATTGCAAGAGTACAGCCAGTCCCTAAAAAAGGCAAAAAGGCCCTACCTAGCAACTACAGACCTATCGCACTGCTATCTATTATTTCAAAGGTCATGGAAAAAGCCATCAACATCGAAGCTCATGAAATATCTGGAAGACTCAGGAATTGTCAACGATAGGCAATATGGCTTCCGCCATCAGAGATCAACTGGTGACCTGCTCGCACGTCCTCACATATATGGCAGCTATCTATTGAAAAGTATGGAGAAACTTTAGCTGTGGCATTAGATATCTCCAAGGCGTTCGATCGAGTTTGGCACCAGGGACTCCTCGCAAGCTTCCGTCTTATGGCTTGCCCCCTCAGCTGTGTTCTCTGCTTGCTAGTTTTCTCTCAAACAGGTCTCTCCATGTAGTGGTCGATGGAGTTTCATCTGACACTCTACTCATAAATGCTGGTGTTCCCAAGGATCTATTCTCGCACCAACACTATTTCTACTTCACATCAACGACCTGTTGAAAGCAACTTCATGTCCAGTACACAGCTTTGCCGATGATAGTACCCTCCATACCGCTTTCTCTTCCAGGGCCCCTATATCAGCCCGGAAACCAGAAATGACGAGGAAGAAATGTTAATAATATAAATATGGACTTAGCAAAAATTCTCGAGTGGGGATCTAATAACTTGGTAGAATACAATGCAAACAAAACACAAGCATGTCTTTTCTCTCAGAAAGCCGATCTCACTATGCCTAACATAACTTTGTCAGGAGTAACCATACCACTGAAGTCATCCATATCGATGCTTGGTATTACTATCAGCAATAACCTTTCCTGGGAAAATCACGTGAGGTCCATTGCCAAAAGTGCATCCCAAAACTTGGTTTTGTTTCGTGCCAAGAGCTATTTCACCCCCACTCAGCTGCTTATGATCTATAAGGCACAGATCCGACCTGTCCTGGAATACTGTTCCCATATTTGGAGCGCCACCTAAACATATCTTGAGGCTATTGGATTCTGTCCAAAAGGGCAATTCGTCTGCGGTGATGCCTCAACACAAACTCGCTCACTTGTCTGGAACACCGTAGAAAAGTTCGCGATTTATCTCTATTTTATAGATATTTTCATGGGCATGCTCTTCTGAAATATCAACAATCGTTCCTGCTTTGGCAGTCTCCTTGAGACTAACCCGCAAGTTCAGTCATCACACCCTTCGTGGTCACTTTGGAGACCTGCAGAACATCACTTTCCAAAGACTCGCTCATCCAACGAACAGCGAGGCTTTGGAACTCATTGCCTAGGAGGTGTTCCCCGAGGCATACAACCTCCAGAAATTTAAGAAGAACACCAACTCCTACCTTCTTTCCCTTGGTTCCCACGGTGTTCTCTGAACATTACAGGATATCCCTTTTCGTGGGAACCAGAACATAAAAAAAAAAAAATACAGCCAAACGAATTGCAGTCCACCTGGTATGGAGGTGGTAAAGAAAGTGATGAAGCTGCTTCCTCAGAATCAAATTTGCCAAATAAGTCTGTATTAATGAATGATTCTCCAATGAGAGAGCAAAATTATTTTTAATAACTGAATCTGACAAATCACTTTCTTTACTACTTTTAAATATTCAGTCAATTCGTAATAAAAGTGATGATTTTTACATTTATTTAAAAAGCCTGAACTTCCCGGAACTATTAAGTATCACAGAGCATTGTTTGAAAGAAGGAAAACCATTGTTCATTCCAGAATATGTTCTAACAAAATTTTGCAGGAAAGACTCTCAAAAATATTAACCTCGCAACTTTTGATAGGTTCAATTTATTGACTGTGGAGAAGAAATTTGAGTTTTCAATTGTTAAATGTAAAAATATAACCTATATGTAATAGTTCTATACCCTCCCCCTCAATGCGATGAAAATGTATTTCTTGAGAGGCCAGTTATCCCCCTACTCAAACATTGTATTGGCAGGTGATTTTAACATTGACTTTGATTGTAATAATCCCAAAGCTCACCTAGTTGATCCTTCAACCTCAAGATGCATTTAAATTCTCCCACGCGTTTTTCCAAGTTTTCTTCAACTACCTTAGATTATGTATGTTCTAATATTAACTGCCTAATGTGTGAAGTCATCAACAGTGGTCTGTCTGATCATGAAGCTGTCATCTGCAGTATACGAACTGATACCAGAGAACAATTGAGAACTAGAAATACAAACGAATATACAGCACTAAGAACTTTGGAACTTTTGTTCAGTTATGTTCAACTATAAGCTGGGAAAAAACCCTAATAAGTGAAGGTTGGTTGACAAATTTTCATGACTGTCTAACAAACATTTTCGAATCAGCTTTCCCTCTTACTTTAATAAGGAGTAAACCTAAAAAGCATCGGAATACCAAGGGTATCACTATTTCGGGTAAAAACATAAAATATCTACAGTACATAAGAAAGTACAATAAGTATAGAAGCACATAAATAAAGGTGGTGGTGAAGGCAGCAAAAAAACTTCATTTTGATAGAAAAATGGCAAATTCCACAAATAAATGCAAAGAGAGTTGGAAAATTGTAAATTATTTGAGAGGCAAAAATAGCGTACCTTCCTTGAGAACATCACTCTCTGGCGATGAAATTAACAACTATTACTGCTCAATCGCTGAAAAATTTTAGCCGAAAATTACCTCACAATATGATCCAATACATTTTCTGAACGATATTTCTGTAAAGGACACCTTCTTTCTCTCTCCGACTAACCCTGAAGAACTTAAAGATATTCTGAAGAATATGAAAAACAAACACACATCTGGATGGGATGACATTTCTGCCAAAGTTCTACTCCATCTTCCTGATGAGGCTGTGAGTGTGCTAGCAGAAGCGATTAGTAATTCCTTTATAAATGTAACTTTCCCAGAATGTCTGAAGATAGCCATAATAAATCCAGTGCACAAAGGAGGGGATTGTGATGTAATATCAAACCTAAGGCTCATTTCACTCTTACCTACTATTTCTAAACTGATTGAACAACTGGTAAAGAAAAGGATCCTATCATTTGTAACAAGAATAATATATTTGACTCATGTCAATTTCGTATTCGTGAAGCAAAAAGCACTAATGATGCTCTACTTGAGAATATATAAATAAGAATCAATGAGGGTGAGTCAGTCGCAGCTGTATTTTGTGATCTTGCAAAAGCCTTCGACTGCGTTGATCACACCTTACTTTTGCATAATTTAGAAATGTATGGCTTCAGAGATACTTCACTGCTATGGCTGCACTTTTATTTATCGGAGCGCACTCAGAGAGTCTCGCTATATGGTGAGTTGTCTGAGGCTCAAGTAATATCGTGAGGGGTACCCCAAGGCTCGGTGCTTGGCCCACTCTTATTCCTCTTGTATATCAATTATCTTGCCTCAATTAACATAGAAGGTAACTTCACTATATTTGCAGATCACTATAGTATGGCATGGCAAGAACAACACTGAAGTCAATGACCTTGTGGCCAACATGGAAAAAGTCAAGAACGTGTATTGCCAACAAATTATCTCTTAATTTTTCAAAGACCTGCATCTTAACCTTTACATGCACGCTCAATGAAATTTGTATAGGTACTTCAACTACTCATATCGTAAGACGAAAAAAAACAACAATACACGAAGACAGGAAATTATGAAACAAAATGCGCCTATCATACAATCAAAAAAAATACAGAGAAAATGTGAAGAGAGCGAAAAAGAGTATGTTATTACAAACAGTAGGAATACTGCAAAAACAGCCTGGAAAATTGTTAACGAAACACAAGGGAAGTCAGGAAACGTATCAACCACAATACCTACTTTACTGCAAACGATTTCGATGAATTCAGTTCCACATTGATTGACAATATTATCAAACAAATATCCCCCACAGGTGTATCTGGGGATGAACTTGTGAAAATCAGCGCTGAAGACTCAGTATTCCTGAGCCCAACAAATGAAAAGGAAATAACAAGTGTGATAAAAGCTCTGAAAAATAGCTCAAGTATGGATGCGTACAACATAAGTTCAAAAATAATCAAATTTATTGCGGAAATCTTAAGCAGACCACTTACACACTTAGTTACTACCTGCATGAAGAAGGGAGAGTCTCCAGCACCTCAAACTATGTAGAGCAACCCCAATTCTGAAGAAAGGTGATATAAATGACTGCGATAATTATAGATTTATAAGAATTACCCCAATAGTATCAAAAATAATTGAAGTGATTGTCAAGGACAGGATAACAAGCTTCTTGGAAAAGAGAAAATACCTTAATGACCGGCAATATGGTTTTCGATCTCTTAGATCAACCTCACAAGCTGTAACTGAAATGGTTCACCAAATAGCAAAAAATCTAGATGTGGGGATACACACACGTGCCATTCCTGTGTGACCTATCGAAGGCCTTCGACAGTGTCTCACACAGAAATCTATTGAGAAAGCTCTATAAACATGGAATACGTGGACCAGCTCTTCGTCTCATTGAAACATTTTTGACAGATAGACAACAATATCACAATAACTTAGTCTCTAATACAACACAAATTAAACATGGTGTACCTCAGGGCTCAGTACTGGGGCCACTGCTGTTCATGATTTATCTAAATGACTTGCCAACATTCCTAGATACTGCAGATGTCTTCATGCATGCAGATGACTTGATCTTTTTAATTAGAGACAGAAACTTAGAAGAAATAGATAGAATGTCAGGTGAGACACTGTCACGAGCTGAAACATTTCAAAGCAAACATATTATCCTTAAACAAAAATAACGCCGAAGAAATAACTTTCACAAAAAACAAAGATACTGTAGGTGACTCGTCAGTAAAGATACTAGGTTTTCAGATAGACCCGGACTTAAACTGGAAAGAACTTATTCAGAAACTGCAGAAAAAGTTATCAACAAGCCAATTTTTATTAAGAAATCTCAGAGAGATGTTATCAGTAGAGGTACTGAAGACGGTGTACTACGGTATGGTTTACTGTCATTTAATTTATGGTGTGTTACTATGGGGCACAAGCTCAACATGACAACAACTACTGACAAGCCAAAAAAAATAGTTAGAACTATGGCTAAGGCGGGTCCGAGGGAACATGCAAAACCCTTATTTATTCAAATGCAAATCTTGACAATTCCATGTATATATATCATAGAAGCGATCCTATGGATACACAAAAATTAGACTATTACAGGGCTTGAAACCCACCAGTACAATACTTGAACCAAAGATCTATATAGACTCCCTCAAGTGAACTTCACCAAAACAATGAAGAAGACAGAATATTTGCCAATCAAATTGTATAACCATATTCCAGTGGACTGGAAGACCTACTCTACTAAAAAATGTAAACACTATTTGAAAAAATCGCTGCTTGTTCACCCACTCTATAATATCGAAGATGGTTTTTCTCATGAATGAATATAATATGCGTGTTCTATCAGCTGACTTCATAGTTTAGTTTTAGTTAAAATATACATGCTCTTTTTTTTTACTTTTTATATATACAATATGGATATAATGTGCTAGCTCACATAAAATCTTTTATTTTCTATACATATATATACACATGTATATATATATATATATACACATGTATATATATATATATATATATACAGATATATACACATGTATATATATATATATATATACACATGTATATATATATATATACACTATTTTGGGTGCTAGCTATAGTTTTGATGTACCTACACAATCATGTTGTGAACTTGTCCTATAAACATTATTGTAAACTTTGAAGGTCAATGAAAATCTTATCTTATCTCGTATTTATGCAAAAAACTAGCTTCTGGATGCTTTGCTACTAGGATTATTGCGAATAAGCTAAATTTTCCTGCTGCTAAAGCTACATACTTTGAGATATGGTATATGCTTCTGGGGCAATAGTTCTCAATTATTACTGAACTCTGTATTTGCTATTAAAAAAAGAGCCGTTTGTTATATTTGAAGGAATAAACCAAGGGTTCACTGTAAACCATTGTTTAAATCCCACAGAATCATGACATTGACTTGTATATTTATCTTTGAAAGTGTATGTCTGATATACAGAAAATTCCGTCATGAAATTAGCTCAACTTGCCATTATAATACAAGGCATGCCAACCACAGATTCCTTTACCAATCCCCAAAAGCACGATGGCAAAAAATCTATAATATACAACGCAAAAAAATGTTTAACCACCTGTCAATCGATGTTCGTTCTATATCTCTATATTTTAAATTTAGGAGTGTTCTCAAGGAGCTACTTTCAGATAAGGCATTTTACTCAGTGGAATAATTTTATGATGAAATATTTTAAGATTTATATTTTCTCTAAGTCAATGGCTGTTTTTATCAATCCTTGCTTAATTAGGCACAAACTTGTTACTCTTATGTGAAATCTTGTAACTTGTCGAGCACCTTTGTTACCCTGAGTAATAATTTTATCAGTATCCATATTTTATAGACTACATTTACTCTGATTTATATTCTATAATTTTTATCTAGGTTTATCTTTATTTTATTATACTATTTTATATACTGTCCATGAGATTTTACATCTTCAACAATAAAGCACACTTTGACTTACAGTGTGTTCTAGTCAGCAAATTACTGAGAGAAGTTGACTTGAAGGAGAGAACTATGAGGAACATTTTGAAAATAAATGATTACAAATGTTTCAAGGTCCAAACTACACATGAATTTCAGATAGATGGAGTTCTGTGAGAATTTTTTTCAAAATTTTCATCCACTGACAAATCATTTTCAATACATAGAAGAAACAATCCATCCATTGTGTGATAATGGTGCCAGAAAAATAGACAGAGTATTGCTGGGCAAACTCAATATCATCAAAAATTAAATGCGTGTTTTGGACAATCATATTATAGGCCTATTTTTCATTGAAGGGAATTTAAATCAGGTCAAATATTTAAATCTAGAAACTCAAATTATTCCGGCAGTTAGAACTCTTCCAGTTGACTTTGTGAATGTTAAGTTCCTGCAAGATGGTTTCTCTTCTCACAATGCTGGACCAGTTACCACACTATTTTGTATCAATCAAGGTCCTTCAAAACTCGGAATACTTATTGATATTGTATGTTTAAAAACAAAAAAGTTCTTATATTTTATTTGCCTTTTTGTGTTAATATAATTGACCAAGGGAAAATTACATATAATGGCACTGCCATCCAATAATAATGATTATTATGGCATGTAGGAATGACAGTACAACAAGGTGCTAAATATAGAGACATAAAAACATTAACAATATGAAATTACAAGTGAGATGCATATATAGACAAACACCTTTCCTCCTTAAACAATTCCTCTTTCAATTTTTAGTCTTTCAGGTAGGGTTTCAGTGTCTTCTCAATACCAGGTTATTTGATATTTTAGTACCATTTCAACATGAGAGTGTGTTTTGTTCCATAATATTAACAATCGAATATGCAGCATAGGAAAGTTCCAGGGTATATACATAAAAAGGGTCATCCTTATGATTTTGACAAGTACCGGCCGATTACTATTTTATGCATCTTTGCCAAAATAATTGAAATCCTCTTAATCAACAGCATTAAGATGGTTAAGCACACCCTTATCATTCTGTGTCATCTGTCCAAGGCTTTTGGTTGTATCTCTGACAATGTTCTAGAAAAAATATATTATTACCGCATAAGAGGAATACTATTACCACTTGTCAAATTGTACTCGAAACAGTGGCTGTTAATGTCAATAACATAATCTCCCATTCTCTACAAATTTTACATGGTATGCCCCAAGCCCAAGACACTTGGGCCAATACTTTTTATAATTTACATCAACAATTTATTCAATGCTTTGCATTCTACTATATGCCTCATTTACAAATGTGGCATATATTGCTCTGGAAGCCAATATGATACACTCATCATCAAATCTGAGGTATCCAAAAATAAATAAGGAATATTGTTTCAAGATGATAAATTGAATGCAAATTAAACAAAAAAACTGATGTTGATACATCCTTCTTACCATCGTGGCACTATCATGAACTTACTGGGTATTAAACTTGATTAACTGAATTGGCACACCATGTTAGGACAACTCAGAAGTATTGTCAATGCTGAAACCATGTTAACCATCTATTTCTCTTTATTTTACTGTCACCTGAATTATAGAACTGTCTTATGGGATAATTTCTGCCGCTACTATTTTTTCTCAACAGAAAAAAAGCAATGTGAATACTGGCTAATATAGCCTGTAAAGATCCATTGCTTATTGAATACAGAATCTTGCTTTTGCCAACATTATTCATTTTTAATGTCCTACAAGAGATCCATAAACAATCAAGTGTAGTCAGGACTAAGATGTCTACAAACCCTGGTGTATTCACTGATTCGATTTTGTTTTGAATTTTTGGGGGCAACAAATGAATGGCGTTAAATACTCCTTAGAACTTCATCAGTAGATGGCGCAGTTAAGGAATGTTTGTGTCACGCTAAATGTCAATCTTCAAACCTAAGAAATTTTCTTTTTTGGTCAACATTACATTATTGCATATTTTTATGAAAAAAATTGTGAATTGATCGTTTTTGGGATCATGGAAACCTCCTCGAAGGAAGGAGAAAAGGTAGGAGAGTGGACTGATGTCTCTAGATGATTAATTGACTTGAAAATTGAGGGGATTGGAAAATGTCCTTGTTGACATTATTCCATTGAACTTTCCGTTACAAACTATTACCAAGCCATTCGCTGCCCATTTCTGCCAGACTATTACCTCTCTAACAACCTTCTGACCTAAACAAAATCAGAGAGTTCATTGTAGATTTCATAAAATCTATTGATGAAGTTAAGAATCCGATTAATCCTGGTCTGCAATAGTCTAGGCTGCTTTCAGCTATCTTAGAATGACTTCTCCGGAATAGATGAGCCCTACTAACAAAGGTGAGGAGAGAAAACAATAATCTAAATCAGCTTCCCTAGGATTTTTCAGTAAGTAACACCCCTCATGAGATAATCGGAGGAGGGCAATCTAATACAAGCAGTTGTTCGGAAGAACAAGGCCCACTCCCAAGATCGATAAGGCTAATGACTATTATTAGAATAATTATAACTTTTTAATAAACACATGAATTTCACAAGTAAGCGTGGACTTTTCATTCTATGAAGATATCTTGATTTTGGCTACTGATTTGCGAACCGTTACAGAGGGTCCCATGGCTCTTTGGAAGAAAATATCCACTTAATTTAGAATTTTCCAATAATTTTAGTCAGATGCTTGTCATCTCATGGGAAAATTTTTGTACAAAATATAAATGATATAAAAAATAAATATAAAAGTAATAAAAAAATTTTTTTAATTACAATCACAAGTTGAAAAAAATTATTACAGTGGGCAAAGGTAGTTCAGAGAAGATACAAATTAATTTATACATATACGAGTTATTTTACTATGAAGGTAATTTGAGTTCTTGCGATAAGATAGTCGTGTCGTCTGCCAAAATATTGAACAACTCTTGATTTGCCCAAAAGCTGAGAGGTTTTTCCACTCAGATAGGACTCGAACCAATTGAAGCTTCGTCCTCTGAAGCTGTAGAGATGAAGCTTACGTAACAGTCAAAAGCTTTAGATATGTCGTAAAACACTGCAGCGCTCACTTCCTTCAGAATAGAATATAGATGTTTCAGAAAGCAGAAGATTGCATCTCCCGTACTTTTATTGGTTTGAAAGCTAAGTTAAGTAATTGTATGTAATTTACAGCACTTCATAAAAACATTATCTGCTCCATCATAAGATTTTTATCATGAGCAAACAAATGTCCTTTGTAATTGTGGAGCCATCACTTATTGAAAGGATTTTCCCTTGTATTGTATATTCTTTATTGATTAACAATCAACTTATATTCCAAAATATATATGGACAGTAATGATAAACAATGGAATACACATACTGATTGTCAATGAGATAACACATCGAATGCAGTGATCTACATAAAAATATATATAACATGTAAATGTTTCAATCAAAGGAATCTCACATACATTTTGAACAAGCACTGACTTTGAATTTGTGTTCATTGGACATAAATACATAAGTACCCACTCGGTGGAGCCGAATTTACAAAAAATAAACCATACAAAATTGGTACCAATATGATCTTTGAGCTGAGAATCTTGAATATTAGTATGATACATATAATTTCACAATCCCCGTGTGTATTTTTACAATAAAAAAAGAATGGGAGGTATATCATTTTATTGACAAATGAGTATATGTGATAGATTTATACATGTTTTGTGTATGTGGAGATCATCTATATTACCTTTTCATATTTATCATTGACACAGACGTAACACGTTGATAACATTTTGTTTAACAACATAGTTAAATAAATTATCTATCTGTATGTCAACATTTCCATCGAAGATAGGCCGAGGAATGATTGATATTGGATCTTAAGTCTAACAAACTGCTTAATTCTTCTTTTCTTGTTATAGGGTGCACACTACCTTATTGCAAACTGCAAAGGAGCACCTCAACAGACTGAGCGAAATAGATTCCACAGTTGCAGGCACTGCCCAATTCACTGCTTTATACATTGCTGCTCAGTTAGAAATATTACAAATATTAGATAGAGGTAAGTTTTGCAAAAATTATTATCAATGATTCTAGTGGAAAACTGAAAAATATAACTGAAAATTTATATCTGGCAGAAATGGTACCTCACTACTTTCAACATATACTTCTGATTCTTTAGGATAAGCAACATGTTTTTTGTATGAACAAAAATGTGTTTATTTTAATGATTTTTTCAATAAAAATATATAGTTTTTCAACTAATTGTTGTTTTCTAATAACGGTAACTGCAGTATCTGAATTTTCTAACAAAAAAGAAATCCCCAGTTGATATTTGTTGAGAGATTTTGATAAATGAAAAAATAAAATAATAATTGAGCAACAATATGTTGTTGATTTGTTTGAAAATATGAACAGGAAGTAGTTGTTTTCTATTAGACATTCACAAAAAATAACTTCTTTTTTATCGTGGATTTTTTCAATTCACAGAAAAATCTTTCTATTCAATATTCAATTGAGAATGTTTCCCTTTTCAATAAGTTGTTGTTTAATGCATAAAGAAAAAAAATAGTGATGATGGAAGTTGAGGATGTTTCTTGATGGTATTTGTTAGAGCTCTCTTTTGGCTATTATATGTTTATGTTTTTGAACGTTCATTATGAATATTCCAAAGAGAGGCTCTCGTTTAAACATGGTTTTAGTTAAGAAACAATTATTTTAGTATATGCCAACCCTGTTTTCTTTCAACATAAATTTAAAATAATTGTGTTTATGAGTTTTTCTAAAAATATTAAATATCTTACTGGTTCAAATTTAAGTCTTTGTTTTCTCTTCAAGTAATTATTTTATTTACAGGTTTTTGGGCTAATCCTGGAACACTAGCCACACAACAAGCACATAACCTCAAAACAAGTATAGATAATCTCCTACAACTCTGTTTAAAACTGCAGTTTTTCTTTGTTGGTTTGAGTTCAGTTGAGCAATGTGCTGTGAAGCAATTTCGACTTAGAGCCCTGGCCCTGAATCTTGTGTACGTCGTCAAAGGTAATTAGTGATGAATATTGACCTACTTCATCAGGTATATAAATTCTTTTTCTTTGAATTCATTATGGGCAATTTTGAAAATGCTTAATGAGAACCATATTAAGTTTCGTTCAAGAGATATCATTTCCATTCCCAAGATTAATCTTATTTTGGTTTGTATTCCATGGAAGACAATAACTGTAACTTTTTCATCATCATTTCAGAAATATTATTATTGCATAATGCTTAAAGAGAAATAGTACTACAATATACACAATGCATTTTTTTGCAATTGATAATAGTGTAATTTCTCTTTTAATTGAAAAATTCCTGTTTGTGATTTCAATGATGGCTCCCTTATTTTCATATAGATCTGTGATTTTTATCAATTCAGACTTAGGATTATCTGTTGAAGTTTGAATAATAACACCATGAAAAACTTGCTGAATCAATAAAGGCCAAAGAGAAAGATTGTGTGCCAAATAGATCCTGTGGGTCTCCACAAAGCTTGGCATTTGTTTCTCCAAATAATTACATATTATTTATTGATAAAGATATTTACACATGTCAGTAATGTATATATATATATATATATATATATATATATATATATATATATATATATATATATATACAAAATAAGACAGCAGTGATACTACATATAAAAAAATTAAGAATAATGCAATTAATAAATTACATATGACACAAATAAAAAATTTTATCGAAGATATTCCTCAATATTCTAGAAGGCTTTGCTGAACAGAAATGCCTTAATCTGTTTTTTAAATTAATATTGGCTGAGAGATATTAAATTTCCTGGAACCTTGTTGTAAAATTGAATAGCCAGACAGTCTGGTCTATTCCGACACTTCTCCAGATGTTTGTAGGCCAGTATCAAGTTTTGCTTATTCGAGTGTTGTAGGAGTGCATATCCTTATGTTTTTCATACTCATCCAGAAGTAAAATCTAATTATACCATGTTAAAATGGAAATGTAAGATATTCTTCATTACTATAGAAAGCATTCTTTATTAACCCTTTCACTGCTGATTAATTTTGGTAAACGTTACCCGCTGGCTGACTTATATTTTCAGGACACTTTTATTTGGTTAATCATATTATTAGTAAAAATGATAAACACTCGGGTGATAAACACAATTTACAACACTATACTGAGGCGTTCGGACCAAAAACATACAGTTCTAGTCAGTGCTGAACAACAACTGATCAACGTTTGTTTGAAGGTTGTAGACGATGTGGTAACTTGATTACTCTCGTTTCGGATGTCCATCGTCTTAATGGATTTAAAAGGTTTTCACGACGTTTCGAATGCTTGTATCTGCAATCGTCTTCAGGTGAATACTGACAAGTTTAGGTGCTACTTCACCTGAAGACGATTGCAGATACAAGCATTCGAAACGTCATGAAAACCTTTTGAATCCACTAAGACGATGGGCGTCCGAAACGAGAGTAATCAACAACTGATCAGATTTAACAATGTTCTAAGAATGACGTTTGAAGACGTCATGCGCACTGAACTGTAGTAGCTGTATGATGCCTTCAGATGTCATCAGCAGTGAAAGGGTTAAAATTTCCTCAATCCCATGTTTAAATTGAGTTGTCTGAAGACATTTTCAACTGTCTAGCAGTTTGTTTCTAAAATTCAATTGCCCAGTCTGACACCTCCTCAGTCTCCAGTAAGCTGGTGTGAGATCATGCTTATGCCTGGTGTTGTGTGCATGTATGTCCTTATGAGTTACAAAACGCTGCCCCATTCCCACTAACAAACATAAGGTTCTCAAGAATGTACAGAGAGGGGACAGATAATTTCCAGTGACTTGTATGCCTGTCTGCAATCATCCCTAAGCCTGAGGCCTGCAAGAATTCTGACAGCCTTACGTTGGCAACCAACAACTCTTGGCATCTCTGCCGAATGTCCCTAAGCCAAGATTGCGTAGGCTAAATGGAAGTGAAATATTGCTTAGTGGACTGTTTGCAAGACTTAATGTGAAACGTTCGATGCCAGGTTTCTGAGTACATATAGGTTTCTTGCTAGCTTCTTACTTAGGTTGTTAATATGTTCACCCCATTGGAGCTTGGGGTCCAAGTCCGCCCCTAGAAATCTATCACTGGATACACCATCATTATCACTCTGGGTATCCTCAAGATAAAAAACAACCCTGCTAGTCTTTTCCTTATTACATAGAACTACTTTTTGGTGACCGTCTGCGTGGAACCCTCAAGCAAGTTCCCAAGTGTATTTTGCATTTGTTTCAATGCTTGTGAAGTTATTAACAAAAATCAAAAATAGTATAGGTCCCAGGACAGAGCCCTGAGGAATCCCAATATTAGTAATACTCTCCCCTAACAATATCCCGGAAACCATCACAGCCTGTGTCCTGTTTTGAAGGTATGATTGAAATAGTTCTAAGCTCTGAGGAAAGAAATTGTACTTTTCGAGCTTTCGCAAGAGCATCATATGATCCACACAGTCGAAGGCTTTACTCAGATTGTAAAAAAACAAAAATGTCGAATTGCCACCTATGGAAGGACTCCAGGATGTATGATACCAGGTCAAGAATGCCAAGCACTGTAGCCCTGTCATTTCTAAAACTACACTGAGATGGTATCAAAACTAGTTATTTGTACTGCCATGCATTTTTCTACTATTTTTGAGATTATTGGTCTATAGTTCTCTGGTTCATGGATGTCCCTTTTTTTATAGATTGGGGTAATAATGGCTTTTTCAAGGACTATGGGGAATTTGTTTTCTTTAAAGCATATTTATAAATTTTTTTAGCAGACTTAAAATATTTTTAATTGGATTGACATTAAATTCATATATGACATGACTATTTTTGTTCTTTACGCTGTTTATTATGTTTCTTGTTTGGTTTAAAAAAAAAGATATTTGAGGGATTTACATAATGGATATTTTCCAGAAAATCAATCTTTAATTTTGGAATATCTTTGATTGCAAGCAATCTAGCAATTTGAGAAATGTATTCATTGAACCTGTATGGTGTGATGTTATGGGATTGCGATGAAGTCTTCGACATACCTCGTTTCTTGTTAATGATGTCCCACATGGCTCGCGATTAATTAGGGATCGTCCATTAATCACGTTAGGCTTGAAAGGGGGGGAGGGGTTCATAAAAAATCACGAAATATCACAAAGGGGAAGGGGGGGTGTAGTGAGAAATCACGTGTATTTATTTTTTCGTTCTGCTTGCCAGTCGCCTGTTATTCTCTTCGATGTATTCTTCCGGAACGCTTCGTGATACCTCCTTACCCGATTTTGCAGTCTTCCATAGTATTCCGTAGCCTCAAGAGCATGATTTTAAGGGGTTTGCTACATTTCTTCTGTGTCGGCCTCTTGGAATTACACCAACGCATGAGGGCTTTGACAAATTGCCTTATGACCTGTATTGCCCTAGCCTAAAAATTTTCAAAAAAACATCACGTGATTAATGGACTACCCCTTACTTGAATTTAATATTATTCTGTCAGTTGACCTGATTTTAGCTTTCTTCATATCACTTTTATATTTTTTCAAAGTCTGTCAATATGTGAAAGTTATTACCATTTTTATGTTGCCTATAATACTCTTCTAAAAAATTAATATGTTCTTACATTGGTTTTAGTTCACTTGTGAACCATGTGGTATTTTCAGATTACTTAGGTCTTTTGCGGAAATTACTCTGATAGACATGAAGAAATCAAATTTCTGCTCTACATCGGTATCATTTCCACAAACAAAATCCCAATTCATTCACCTACCACAACAGTAATCTGTATGTTCTGGATCCAAGTATATCCCTAGGAACTTAACATCTGCTGGATTTTCCATCTCCAGCACATTTCTTTGTGGCCCCAGAACGGTTTCCTTAGGAACCCCGCCACTTCACATCAGCTACCTGAAATCCTTATATAGTTTTGAGTGATAACTCTCAATCAGGGTGATAGTGTTATTGTCAAAATTATAATGTTTCAGTAGTAAAATCTCACGAGAGACCCAGTCGAACGCCTTACTTAGAGCGCAAAACCTGCCTGAAATCTACTCTCGATTTTTGAAAGCCCCCTAAATGACCTCTACCATATCTAATATCCCCAAGATAGGGCTTAGGTTTTCCCTAAAACCGAACTGATGTTCTGAGAGTAACTTATTGTCTCCAAAGATAATATTTTTAAAGCCACGCATTTCTCAAATAATTTGGAGAATATCGGTAATAGAGATGTTGGTCAATAGTTACCTTAATTACATATCCGTTTTTGAATAACCACATGCTTAAAGACAGAAGGAAATAGGCTGTCAGCAATACATCTATTGATAAGATTGCCAAGAGGGATTATCAAGATATTTTTTATGCTTTTAATGAGCTCTACAGTTGATCCAAGAGGATCTCAATTTTTTTTTATTTTTTAGGCTATCGATAGCATTTCTTACCTGTTTAAAACTAATTTGACCAATCGAGAAGGTGTCGGCAGTAAATGCTTTCACTTTCTCCGACAGGATCAATGTCTAACTGACCTATCTGCTCCTGCAACCCCAGAGCAATATTCACAAAAAACTGATTGAATTCATCCGGATTCAGACCGCTGTCTGTGTCATCAGCCTCATTTAATGGCCCCCTATATTAATTAATAATTTTCCATATGCAGGAAGTAGGATTTGATGAGCTGGCATAAGGTTGTCATAAGCCAGTGTCTTGGCATCCTTGATTGCATTTTTGTATTTTAATTTATGGTATGTTACTGAATCTGTAAGGTCAGCCGCTGCCTATAGAGCTCAGTCACTAGCCTCAAGACTCTCATTCCATTCTTTAATTGTTTTTCAGGAAGCAATGCATCAGCTTTAGCTCCCTGTCACCACTTTTTGACTGTAGTTGAAGATATGCAGAAAGAACTCTCCCAAGCTGGACTGCAACCTGACAACTTCACTTCCCTAGTTTTTTCGGGATTGGCTCAATTAGAAGAACCGAAACCTGGAGCAGTATCACGAGTACTTATTCCAGTTCTGTCTGAAGCTAAGATGGGAAAGATACCGAGACCAAATGTAAATGTGAGTATCAAACCTAGGTATTTGTTCTTTATTTTAAATAAATATATAATCGAACACCTCGGTGCAAAGAGGTGTGTACACACTTTTGACTTGACTAGACATCAGAATGAAAAACTTTCATGTTCAAAAGTGAATATATTTCATCTTTCAAACTATGTTTTGGAGTGTGTTTAAAAAAAGTATTTTTAACCACTCTCTTAGTTTTACCAACCCTCAGAAGTTAATGAAAACCTGTACGAGTTAAGATCAAGGAGGCCTTACCTTTTATACTGGGATCCGAAACCACTCTTGGGGCCTTCAAAAATATTTCACCCACTCGTTTTACTTGAGTATAATTCAAAATTGTAATAGAAAAGTTTGTATCGCCAGTAGAACTATGACTAGGAGTAACTGCATGCATATCTATTGTTATCAATTTCAATACTTTCAGGGGTAGTAAGTACAGTTACATAACTAATACTAATTTAGCTTTAGTAGATTTGAGATAAGATACACAAATAACTTTTTTTTTAAATTCTTGTAGTCAACTTTCGGTCAATTTTACTGACCTATTGCAGAAACGTCTTGTCATCCCAATTTACAACTTCCATTTTTCCTAAATCAATAAAAACTCTGGCATAATACCTTTGCCAAATTGGGCACTGACTTATTATTGTCGAAATTATGTGAATTTTATCTATAATTTGTGTTGGTTCTTGTTGGATTGGTCCACAAGCTACACTCACACCATGATTATCAATCATAAAGGGTGACCCTGGGGTGCGTGGATGCTCCATAACTTTTTTCTATCCAAGCTATAGACTTGTTTTTTTTTCAACAATAGGCTGACAATGAGGCACATTTTAAAAATATTTCTATTTATATACAGGATGTCCCAAAATAAGACTAAGTTTTTTTTAATGGTTAATGGTTCAATGATTTTGGATTTGCCACTAAATTGTCGATAAAATGCAACCGAGTTTCTCAGCCTTATCTGTCAAAATAGCAACAAGCATAGACACAGAGAAAAATTCATAACCATTCAAGATAACCAACTTTTTCCAGTCGATTCATTAGGCTTTAGCGCCTACTATGATTTTTTGAAAATGACAAATTACAAATGGCAATAACTCGAATTCTTCAAATGCAACACCATAATTTTATTGCATAGCATTTTTCAAGACCTCTTTGCCAAAATGGGGTTTGAGGGGTCGCTGTCGTAAAATTCTGAAAAGAATATTCAATTCAAAACATGCTTTATTGTTAAAGATACAGATCTCATAAAGTCTAAGCGATAAATTAAACCTAAAACACAGCCTTTAACAATAATTATAAGTAAACTACCTCTCAGGTTGTTGAAACTAAAGTGAACAAAAACAACAACAAATTAAAATCTGTCATCAAAAAATTCTTCTACAGAGTAAGCCTTAGACAGAAAACCATTTTTGGCTTCTTTTTTAAAAGTCTTAAAATTATTAGTTTTTTAATTGTATTTGGATGGTTATACATTTTTTTTGCATTATAAATATATATATATATATATATATATATATATATTATATATATATATATATATATAGGAGGAAGAGTTAATATTAATAATTATTGGCCAGCAAGAAGATCTTCTCTTTATACCATACATAAACCAGATTGCCCCTTTTTGCACTAAAAATATGGTAGAAAACAAATATATGCTACAACCGCCCCAGAATGTAATGTTATATCTCAAGTGACTTTCAATCAATGCGAAATATGCCATTCTAACCGCACCAGACTCTAATTCCCTGGAAATTGTTCTCAATGCAAAACAGTCTGACAAGATTTTTTTGGCAAGTTTTTCAATGTGACCATTAAAAGTAAGCCTATTATCTATGTGTATTCCTGAAAATTTACTCACATTATTAATTTCCACACTGTCAAGATATACATTATTTACATTACACGTAAAAGTCAAGATATTAGCTTTAGTCACATTCAAAGTTAGCAAATTACAATCACACCACATTTTAATTCTTATTAATGGTGGAGTTTAAGTTTGATACCTCTGAATTGTGCCAAAGAGTGGTGGTGTCATCTGCAAACAAGGTAATCTGTCCTTCCATCTCAACATGTGCCGGATCGTTGATAAATAATAATTAAGAATAGAATTGGACCAAGCACTGAACCCCTAAACCTTGGGGTATGCCACATCCCTTCACACAATTTCGCCCCAAGTGAGACTATCTGCGCTCTGCCACTCAGATAAGATCTAAACCAATTAAGTGAAGTGCCACGAAAGCCCTAAATTTGGAGCTTCTGTAGCAATATTTCATGACTCACGCAGTTAAATGCTTTAGTTAACAAAAAACTACCGCAGTGGCCCCTTCCTTTGCTTAAACTGATATATGCCTTCTAAGAACGCAAAAACAGCATCGCTGGTGCCCACATCATTACTAAATCCAAACTGATTTGGAACCAATATTTTATGCTTTTCTATCAGCTCTTAACACGTTGACTGTCGGCTCGGTCAATGTGACCGAAAAAATATTTTTCGGCAAAGCCGGCGCGGTCTATATGTCCGACTCAATTTGTCGCGTCCCACAGTCCAGACGCTCGGCATCTGATGGTTTTGACTGTGCAAAGTGACCGAGCAGGCCTGGAAAAAACGCTGTGCAGCGCCAGTTTCTTGCTCACAAATTTATCAACAAAGAAATAGCAAATGAAGTATGAAAAACATAAATACTCGTAATAGGCAGTCTTTATTATTGTGAAACGTTTAACAAATTCGCATATTTATTAAAAAATAAACGAAATATTTTCAAATTTGAAAAAAAAAAAAACAAAGTCCTACAAATTTTCTTTTGGAGATTCTTCCAACAGTATATCCTGAATACCGCAATATTTTACTCCGCGCCATAGCGATGTTTTTTGTTGAAACAGTTAATGCACAGATGAGGCTCTCCTTCACATCCTTTACAGTAGGTACGAATCCTCTTCAAGTTCCTTGCTATACGCCAGCCCTGTTCTTTCTTCGCCTTCTCGTAACACATCTGACATGGTTTGCGTTTTAGGATATCTTTTTCAGATAGCTCATGACGTGAACGACCATTTCTGTTATGCATGACAGCTTCAAATTTTGTAGTAGGACGTGCCTCACATAAACCATAGGCAACTGATTTACGAAAATCCAGAATACCTGTATCCACCTGTTTGATTTCTTTGTAGATCAACCAAGCATTTACCATAGCAGTATTTAGCAAGATCTCAAAGCCAGTTTTCGGTACCACTTGATAGTTTTTCTAAGTGGTGATTGATATGCTGTCATTTGATCTGACTGATCAACAGGTGATTTTCCTTGATTGTAGGCAAGTATCACTTCCGGTTTTTTCTTTGTTTGTCCCCGACGATTTCGCACTTTGATTTGAGAATCTGAGTGCTTTGTAGAGAGCATCAGGACGTAGCGCTTGTCTCTCCCTTACGATTTTCTTGTGCAATGTATTCTCCAGGCTTAAGTTTTTTTCGAATCACTTCGGGCGGATTTCCTTTGCGGTTCTTCCTCAAGGTGCCAATTAGATGTGTTTTTCTAACCAACAACTGTTCTGCTAATGATACACTAGTGTACCAATTATCTAGTTTCATTACTACTCTGGGTGGAGTCGTTTGGTTTTGGTCAAGATTCTTTCCGGCATAAATATCTATGTTATAAGTATAGCCTCCATTACAACAAAGCTTGAATATTTTGATGCCATACTTATGACGTTTTCCTTTTAGATATTGACGCATAATGATTCGGCCACGGAATGGTATCAGTGATTCGTCAATACATATTGTTTCTCCAGGTTCGAGCACCGTCTGGAAATTATGGACGACCTTATCGACTAAACTTTGGATTTTGTGGAGTCTGTTACTTTGGAGATTATTCTCGTTATCCGCAAAGTGGACCATTCTCAAAAGCAATTCAAACCTGTTTCAGGACATTGCTGCAGAAGCAAATTCGTTTTTGAACATTGCTTCCTTGCTCCAATAATGTGATAGTTTTGGTAGACGAACTAATCATGTATTCTCGAGTGAGATGTAACATCGTTCTCATTCGTAATGATTTGCGTAGCATAAAGATTAGTTTGTACGACAATATACTCAAATATATTATCATCAACCACCAGCGCAGAATAGAGCTCAAGAGGTTCCTCATCAATTAGAAGCTGGAACAGATGTTTATTTACTCCTGTTTCCTTCCTGAAGGGGATAAGAACTGGCTGCCTACCCTGGGCCATTTTCCATTCAGGGCCGTCAATATTTCTGCGCATAACTGGAGTTCTGTCATCTTCAGAATCAGAAGATGTTTCTGCTTCTCCGCTGTACTTTTATTTTCATATTCTTGGGTTTCCACTGTCTCAATTACATTTTCCTCTGAATTGATATTTCTATTCTGTGTGAATTCAAATTCTTCAGTATCAATTTGCTGAGGGACTTGATTCATTCCGCCATCCCTAGAATATGCCATTTGCCCTTCATTGTTTTCGGAAGAGTCGGTATCTTCGATACCGTCATCTGTTTCAAGAAAAACATGGATGTGAAAATAACTGTGCTTTATTTATTATGTAAAATAGCGTCACATACCTTCGAATTCAAATGAATTAATCATGATATCCAATAGTTCCTGATCCGTGAGTTTTCGCTTTGTCTCCCATTTTCTATTTTGCGACATGTTTTTGTACGCACGCTATGTGAACTTTACCGAACAAAACCAATAGGTGCACTGAGTTATCAGCTGTTTTGAAGCATGGACCTAGAAGTTGACCGCGCGGGCGTGAAATATTCACAAACGTCCTCACTGCGCCGACTCGGTCAATGTGACCGAGACACATTTCCACTTTTTTCTTTCCAAGACTGATGAAAATTTAAAAAAAAAATCCGTGGTAGTTCATTATTCGTGTATATCTATTTCTGCGCATCATGGCTCAGAGAATGAAAATTTTGATCCCACATGGAATATGCCCCTGGTCTGAACGCAAAAAACAATAAATAACGCTTTGGCATCCAACGTGTTAAGTAGGTTTTCGATTATTTTTGACATCTTGAGTAGAAGTGATGTTGCCTGAAATTGGAATTATTATCAATTTCCCCTCCCTTGTAAATAGGTATGATAAAAATCTGGAAATACTCCATCTGAAAATGATGCATTCAGTTCTAATAGCATGAGGAATTTACATTTTTTATATCCAAAATTATCTTTTTTAGTTCGAGCAAATTAGCAGGATAGTAAAATAATATTTCTGGTACTGATATTTTATGTAAATAATGTAACATCTATTCGTTTTTTTTGGCCAATACATGATTCAAAGAAATTAAATTGTAATAGGAACAGGAGTACTTCACAAAGGAAACAATTCTAGTAATATTTACAAGAACAGGAATGGATTAACAGGAAACAATGTAAAAAATATGAGGAAAGGTCAACATGCTAGTCATTGCTCTATCAGTTGAACGGAAGGCTTCCATGATATTGTTTTTCATATCATCTCCAGTTGTTGGACGATCTTCAAAAACCCTCTCATACATGTACCCCCAAAGAAAGAAATCTAGAGGAGAAAGGTATGGGGATTGCACGGGCCAAGGAATAGTACCTCCTCTGCCTATCCAATAATTAGGATGGGATTGATCTAAAAATTCCCGTACTATCCTATGGTTACGCAATGCAGCACCATCGTGTTGCAACCACATGGTCCGTCTGGTGTTCTAATCCACTTCTTCTAACATTCTGGGAAGGTGTTCGCGAATAAAATGTAAATACCTTTCACTATTCAGCATATTATCGAAAAAGTATGGTCCAATAATGTGATATCCAATAATTCCTCCCCAAACATTAAGCGAACATTGCATCAACAACCTCAACCAGTTAGGATTTTTGATTGCATAATAATGCACATTATGTCTGTTGACCGACCCGTTGTTCTTGAATGTTGCTTCATCAGAAAACAGAATTTACATAAACCTCGTCAATCATGCCATTCATTTGAATACAAAACGCAACTCTATTTGCAAAATCATTACCGTACAATTCTTGATGTAGGTTCAGATGATAATATATATTACTCTGTTCACAATACTTTGTGATATATCATTTTCTGCTGGAATTTCCATAGTGCCTAAGTGAGGAATTTCCTATAGCATCAATCAAACTTGCAACTCATTTTTCTCATTGATCAGACGACCAACAATTTCCTTCTTGGTATAAGACACACTACCAGTGAGTTCAAAGCGATCTCTTAACTTTTGGACTGAAGACACCCGTGAAGTTCTTGCTTCTGGATAGTTTTTTTTTTTTTATTGCTTTATTTAACGTTGGCCTATTTCTGTGACCAGGGCTAAACACATACACACTCTTCCCCCAACCGGAAATTTTTCCGAATCCTCTGTTGTTTCAGACAACTCAACATCTGTGAACTCGGGACCGCCATCTTAACGTCCCCTCGAAGGACGGCCCCTCGAAGATCGTCATATCTCGTGCTCATTGATATGACCCCTGCAGTTGCGAATATGCCACTATGCTGCAGTTATTCAGGGCATTTTCAACGTGCACCTTCCTTGGCAGGGGGTCAACCAAGTACTAGCTGTGCCCAGTGTTGCTTGGCTTCAGATATCGATGAGACTCTCGTCAACCTGTGACGCCGGTGTTTTTTTTATGGTTGATTCTGTTTGCTAATAAAAGATTTCTGTAAGCTTCGCCAATACAGTAGACCATATTCACTGATTCTTTGCAAGTGAAATTCATTATTCACAATTAGATGTGTACAATTATTGAAAGTACATGTACATGTTAAATTTTACGACAGCGGCCTAATTAATTCCTTTTTTTCGAAAAAACCATAAATATTTCTTATTTTGCAACAAATCTCACAAACTTTACAAAGTAGACCCGACAAACCCTATAACAACAAAAAGCTCTTGCAAAATGCCATGCAATGATGGAATAAAATATAGGGTGTTGCATTTGGAAAAGTCGAGTTATTGCTATTTAAAATTTGACATTTTCAAAAAAACGAAGTAGGCAATGCAACATCGACTCTCAAAACATGTGGTAAATAAAAGCTAAGGAATCGACTGGAAAAAACTTGGTTTAAGATATCTTGAATGGTTCTTGAGTTATGAATATTTCTGTGGGCCTATGTCTGTTTATAAAAACAGAACTGAGTTGTGTATCTTATTTTGGGACAACTTGTGTATATAAATACGAATATTTTTAGAAGGAGCCTCATTATCAGACCTCTCATTTAAATAAATATCATGTCAATAGCTTGGATAGAAAAAAAAGTTATAGACTTTACACACACCCCTGGGTCACCCTGTATATAGAAGATATCAAATAAAAAGGAGAAAAAGCCGTTTTTTTCTTTTGATTCATATTTATCCTTTAAGCTCGTTAAGTTATCCCTATGATATGTTCATATAACATTTATATTGGTGATGCCATAAGAAAATTCAGAAAGAAAGTTTATGATATATTAATTGACTTATGATACAAACAAGTCCAACTTTTGTTGAAATATTACAAAGGAAATATTGGCTGTCAAGTTATTGAAGAAAAGCCATTATACTCATTTAATAGTCATACTATTCCACTTACATGCAACAGTTACAATTTATTGAGCTATTATTATTATTTCATGTTCATGGAAAAAAAAACATTTTTATTGTATTTAATTTAATCTATATGATAATTACGTAAACGCTGGTGATGATATAGTGGATCTTTTTGCTGACCATTTCCAATCAGTTCACAAAAGAAATGATATGAATTTTGAGCCTCTTTCAGAACATAATGACAAGTTAAATATAAGCTAATGCAACATTTCAGTACAAGATGTTTTGGAAAATTTGAACTCTTTAGGCATTAGAAAGAGTTCTGGCCCAGATAATGTTCCTCCAATCATACTAAAAAATGTAGGTTTACCTTAGCAGTTCCACTGCTTAGATTGTTCCAAAGATCTCTACAAACAGGTACATTCCCCTTGAGATGGAAATGTAGTTATATTATGCCAATTTTCAAAAGTGGTGATAAAACCAATATCCGAAATTACAGACCAATAAGTATTTTGAGCACCATCCCAAAACTTTTTGAACGCATCATTTGCAGTCAGATAAAATTTAGGTTAACACATAGATGAGCAGCATGGGTTCATTAAGGGTAGATCTACCTCAACAAATCTGTTACCATTCGTACAGGACACACTGGAGGCCTTGGAGGATCGATGTTCAGTAGATGCTATATACACAGACTTCTCCAAGGCTTTCGACACTGTAAACCACTCTCTTTTATGCATGAAATTGGAAGCAATAGGGTTTTATGGAAACATTTTACAATGGCTAGCATCTTACTTGAATGAGAGAACACAAAAGGTTAGATTAAAGGGTTATATATCAAGAGATATTACAGTGCATTGTGGTGTTCCACAGGGGAGTCATCTTGGTCCATTGCTGTTTTAACATTTTCATAAACAATATAGAAAATGAAATAAAACATAGTCAGTTCATGTTATTTGCCGATGACTTGAAACTCTTTAAACGAGTTTGCTCAATAACGGACTGTGAAATGCTTCAATCTGATTTGGATGATATTGCAAGATGATGCTCAAAAGACGACCTATACCTCAACTTATCAAAAAAATCAATCACTTTCCACAAAACACGTCAAAAGATATGCTTCAACTACCATATTAATAACAGCGAATTGGAAGAAGTATTCAATATTAGAGATTTGGGAGTTATAATGCACAGTAAACTAAACTTTGGCCTACATCAGGATCATATCATAAATACAGCGTTGAAAATGTTAGGTTTCATAAATTGACACACAACAGACTTCCAAAATATAAACACTCTAACTTATTTGTTCAACACTTTGGTGAGGCCAACTCTCGAATATGCATCCAATGTGTGGTCACCATCATACAACAATCATATTCACAGAATTGAAATGGTTCAAAATAAATTTCTACTTCGTCTCTCGCATAAGTTGGGGGTCCCTAGAACTGAATTTTCTGCTAGCCATATGCGTGAAACCTTGAATATCTTCAAGAATTGCATACAAGGTGCATGCATGCTGACCTCATACTAACCTACAAAATTGTTAACAACTTGGTCACCTGTCCTAACTTGCTTTTTAGATTTGCTCTTTATGTCCCAGTAAGGGCTACCAGAACAATTCAGACCTTTGCCACATCTCTGCATAGATGTAATTATGGAAAGTATTCTCCTATATCTCGTATGATAACCACATTTAATTCATTCAATGTAGATGTCTTTGGAAGCTCATTGGTTCGCTTCAAAAGCGCCCTCAAATCACATCAAATCTGATACCAGATGGTGTGCTATCCTTGTTTAGTTTAAGTTATAGTTTAAGTATTCAGTAATTAATTAATTTGTTGAAATTATTATTATTATAGTTAATTGTGACATGGTTTACCCGTTTATAAATAAATAAATAAATTTCAGATTCGAATGAGTTCTGCTGTAATTTTGGAACCTAGTGGGCATACCGATACTTCCTTGAAATTTACAGCTGGTTTAATAATGTCAGTACCCTTTGAAGCTGAGCTACATTATCTGATAGACCCCAATAGAGTGAGGTTGAAAATAAAGTATCCTGATCAAAAGACACAAGTGATCCTTCCTCGGCCTGCTCATCTGAAGCCACTGTATTATGACTCGGTTGATAAAGGTAAATAGAGATGGTTGTAATTGTAACCACAACAGTTTATTGGATGTACATATATTTTCAATTATCCACTCATATTTATCTTTGTTTGGGTTGGTAACTAGTTATATATTGTAGTACTGAAAGGTATCAACATTCAAATATCATCAGTTTATTGAGAAAAAAATAAAAAAAAATTACAACTTATAATCATTAGCTTAGGCTTCTTTCGAAGAAGTTTATTTAATTTAACCTTTTTCATATCTATATCATGATTACTCTTGTTTCGGACGTCCATCGTCTTAATTGATTTAAAAGGTTTTCACGACGTTTCGAATGCTTGAATCTGCAATCGTCTTCAGGTGAATACTGACAAGTTTAGGTGCTACTTACCAATTTATATGTCTGCCGGTGCAATGATGCGTGTAGTTCCGCCATGTGCAGTGGTGCGTATCATTTCGCGCGGTGTGGTGGTGCGTGAAGTTTCGCGCCTCTGCAGCCCGCTAGAAAGAGCAATTAGTGGTTTCCATACGTCCTTGATCTCAACGCTTGGTTGACTAGAGGCGTTATTGGCTTCTATGTAGGCGGCCTCTTTGATCTTTCGTTTGAACCAATGCTCCTCTCTATGTAGAACACTTGCGTCGTCTCATAGAATTCGATGGTACTCAGTCCAGGCGTGGTCATCAATTCCCGATTTTGACGTTTCTCCACGTTGAGTCCATTTCTTGTGCTCATCCAATCTTACCGATAACGGCCTCTTCGTCTCTCCAACCTAGGAATCTCCGCATTCACATGGAACTTCATAAATGCAATACTTACTGATTTCATTTTTTTGTCAGGTTTGGTCTTGGTGAGGAAACTCTGTAAAGTACTGCCGGATTGGAAGTAGCTCTTGATGTTGAACTTGTTTCCGATCCTTCTAATCTTCTCGGAGACACCTCTGATGTACGGAAGGTAGATCACTGTGCTTTGTTGTTGCTCTTCAATGTCTTCGTTCTCTGGAGTTGTTTCAATACTTCTCCTAGGAGTTTCTTGGGGTATCCATTCCGGTGAAGGTCCTCTCTGATGTGGTTTAATTCAGCATCTAGTGACTCCTCGTCGTTGCATATGTGCATCGCTCTCTCTACCAGTGTTCTCACGATCCCTCTCTTTGTCGAACTCGGATGGTTAGAGCTGTAGCTGAGATACTGCCCCGTATGTGTCTTCTTTCTGTAGACAGAGGTGCGGATTTCATTGCCTATTCTCTCAACGTTCATATCGAGGAAGGGTAAGGCACTGTTGGTTTCCATTTCCATCGTGAATTTGATCAAATCCCTGATTCTGGTAATTTTCGAGAAGAAATCCTGGAGATGTTTATCTCCGTGATTCCATATAATGAAAGTGTCATCCACGTATCTCAACCACAGCTTTGGTTGGTATTCTGCCTCCCGTATAGCCAATTCCTCGAACCACTCCATGTATATGTTGGCGATGATTGGAGAAAGGGAAGATCCCATCGGGAGTCCATCGACTTGAGAGAAGAATTGGTCCTCTTCCTGGAAATATGAGTTCTGTAGGCAGCACTGCAGTAATTCCAATATTGCTTGGATGGGAAGGTCAGTCCTCTTGAGGAGCTGGTTATCGTCTTCGAGTTTCGTTTTGATGATACTCTATAGGGACATTGGTGTAAAGGCTCTCCACGTCGAAGCTGATGAAACGATCTTCTGGTCCAATTTCAACATCTGTGATGGTGTCTACGAAGTGCTTGGAATTCTTGACGTATGAACTGCTATTTTCTTGTAAGGGTTGTAGTATCGGTAGGAGGTATTTCGATAACTTGTAGGTTGGTGAGTTCCGGGAGCTGGTGATCGGTCTCAGTGGCTTGTCTGGTTTGTGGATTTTTGGAAGCCCGTAAAGATGCGGTGGTTTGCTGTAGTGTGGCGTCTGTACTGTGTAGAAAAACAAATGGAAAAAAATGAGAATTTCAGGAAGAAATACATTGATATTATCAGGAAATACGTTAAAAAAGGGTATGCTAGAAAATTGAGTAGAAAAGAGGCCGCGATTAATGGACCGAGAACGTGGTACCTACCTCATTTTGGAGTAACTAATTCCAACAAAGCAGACAAACTTAGATTTGTGTTTGATGCTGCAGCAAAATCACATGGTATCAGTCTTAATTCATGTCTACTTTCGGGACCGGATTTTCTTCAACCTATAACGGCAGTTTTGCTGAAATTCCAAGAACGAAAAATAGCATTTTCAAGCGACGTCAGAGAAATGTTTCATCAAGTTGTGATACGACCAGAAGACGTTTTTTGTAGAGAGATGGAAATCGTGACATATAGAGCCAGAAGTCTACCAAATGCAGGTTATGATATTTGGGGCAACGTATTCACCTACCTGCGCTCAGTTCGTGAAAAACCTTAATGCAGAACAATTTGGACAGACAAAAACGGTTATTGAAGCTATTAGGAAACGTCATTATGTAGACGATTATTTGGACTCTGTGGATTCTCTTGAAAAAGCTTTTGGATTGATTTGTCAAGTCCGACAAGTACAGCTGTCAGCTGGTTTTGAACTTGTCTATTGGACAACCAATTCCGTAGATCTACGAAAACTTATGTCACTTGATAATGATTTGAAAAAAGACTTGAATCTCGATTCGGATTAGTCATTACAGCGAGTGTTAGAAATTTTCTGGGACCCCACTATTGATAAATTTGTGTGTTTAAGGTAAAAATGGATGAAGACATCTTGAAAGATGCCACCAAAAGGAATATTCTGAGGTTCGTCATGTCAGTTTTCGATCTTTAGGTTTAATAGCCAATTTCACAGTTCGAGGTCGTATTTTAATTCAGGACATCTGGAGAACAGGGATTGGTTGGGATGACCACATTGACAATGAGACACTCAAAATCTGGAAGTCATGGCTAGGTGATCTACAAAGTATCGATAAAATGACTATCTCAAGGTGTTACTCACCAAGAATTCCCAAAGCTACAAGAATAGAACTTCATACCTTCTGCGACAGTAGTAAGAAAGCTTTTGCTGCTGTAGTATATATCAGAGTCATTGAGGAGAATGATATCGATGTATCACTTATTTCCGCCAAAGCTAGAGTATCGCCAAATAAACCACTCTCAATTCCACGACTGGAACTTCAGGCTGCGTTGATGGGTTGTAGGTTAACTAAAACTGTGAAGGAACAACTCGACATAAAAATCGATAAAATTTACTACTGGACCGATTTGACTACAGTATTATACTGGATTCAGGGAGATGGAAAGAAACTGGGACAATTTGAAGGTCATCGAGTGGGAGAAATCCAAGAACTCACCGAAACATCAGAATGGCATTGGATACCATCGAAATGGAATGCGGCTGATAAAGCGACGAGGACTTATAATGAAGACGGTAGTAACACGACAAATTTTGAAGACTGGTTTGATGGACCCAAATTTCTGAAACAACTAGATGAGACAACTTGGCCAACAAAAGAAGTAATTGACACGAAAGACTCAAATTTGGAAAAAGATTTTGAAATTATCCAAAGTCTGAACATCACAACCGGCAGAAAAGAGACATATTTGCCTGATATTGAAAGATTTTCTGATTGGAATAAATTACTTAGAGTCACAGCTTGGATAATCAAAATAACTAAAGTTTGGATTTCAAAAATACGTCAACAAAACTGTTCAGAAAGACTAAGTATGGAGGACATAAATGAGGCTGAGATTATGTGGATAAAGAAATGTCAGCAAGATAGTTTTCCGGAAGAGCTAAATGAGCTCAGAGAAAAAAAAACAATAAGTAGACATAGCCGCCTGAGAACATTGACACCGATTCTAGATGAAAGGAGTGTAATAATATTAGGACGAACAGATTTAGCTCCAACTATGAAGGAATCAACAAAACGACCGCCAATTCTGCCGAAAAAACATCGATTTACAATACTTTTTCTCAAACATCTTCACGAGAAATTCGGACATCAGGGAGTCGAAACAGTTTTCAATGAATCCAGACAAAAATAATGGATAATAGATGGGAGGTCGGCGGTAGAATCAGTTTTTTCGAACTGCCAATTTTGTAAGTTGAAAAACCCGAAGTCTATGATTTCTCTCATGGGGCAAATGCCAGCTGAGAGACTTATGCCGAACGTGAGACCCTTCACGTTTACATGCATGGATTTTTTTGGACCGTTTTCGGTTTCTGTAGGTCGAAGGAAAGAAAAAAGATGGGGCATTCTTTTTACGTGCTTGTCAGTTAGAGCAGTCCACTTAGAAGTAACACACAATATGACGACAGATTCAGCTATTATGGCAATTAGGAGGATGATGGCTAGAAGAGAAAAACCTCATAAGATATTTGCAGACAATGGGACAAATATACGAGGTGCTTTGGAGGAGTTGAAGAAAGCTTTAGGTGAAATGGAACATAAGCAAATAGAGGATGATATGATAAACTGTGGAATTGAATGGAAATTCATACTGCCTGCCAGCCCACACATGGGAGGAGCATAGGAGCGGCTTATAAGTTCCGTAAAAAAATCGTTTTATACAATTCTTAGGGAACAACAATTCAAAGACGAACTTATGCTCACCCTATTCGCGGAAGTAGAGAACATGATAAATACGAGACCTATCACGAAGATTTCTACAGATCCGGATGATTTCAAAGCCCTAACACCCAACAATTTTCTAATTGGCTCTCAAAATAAGATGGATCAACTCTGAGCAAATTACGACTTGAGGAAAGAATGGAGGAAAGTTCAGAATCTCACAAATGAATACTGGAAGAGATGGGTAAAAGAGTACCTCTCAACTTTCATAAAAAGAAATCGTTGGACGATAGACAATGAGCCTGTCAAAGAGAATGATGTCGTTATTGTCATGGAAGATAATATGATAAAAAGCTCTTGGAAATTGGGTAGAATAGTGAAAGTATTTCCTGGTCCAGATGGGCGAATTCGCGTCGTTGAGGTTAAAACGAAGAATGGAATTTTTAAAAGGCAGGTGTCCAAATTGGGAAAAGTTGCTGATTAGATGTCCTATCTTGGAGGGGGAAGAAATGTTAAGTCGTCATGTTATTTTTGTTTTGTTACTGATGTTCAATTATATTTTTAATGTCAATTTTGATAGTTCTGAAAGTAAAGAGTCATATTGTCAGTCAGACTTTAATTTTCATTACACAGATCAATTAGCCGACAAAGAATAGTCAAAATACTTAACACACACACACCTTAGAATTATTGAACTTATGAAAACGGAACAACAAGAAATCAACAGAAATGCACAGAAACGTTTAAAACTCCAGAAAGGGAATAAACTCTGGGGACGACAGCAAAGTCCGGGGACGATGATAAACTCCTTGGGCGGTAACAAACTCCGGGGCGGCAATGCGACAATGAATTCCGGCGATGAAATAAACTCACTGCACAAAAGGGATCATCCTACGAGATATACACTGCACGCCAAGAGCAATGAAACCACCCATTTTTCCAGAAAATTATACTAGCCTGGAGAGCATGATAGGTCCAAAAAATTACTTTAGATTCGTATTCAGAATCTCCAAATTGGTACTAATACACCTGTGTCCTCAAAAATTGTAAGTCCTGAAAACTACGAATTTGTCTCACTTTTCATTGAACCTGGCATGTATATCTCTTAGAAGGGCCCCTCTTGATCAGTGAGTACATTTCCAGTGTATTTATCGATCCTAAAAATTTCACGATCCTACCTCGAAAATCACCGGAAGATACGGGGGTGCTTCTGAGACAAATTCGGATTTTTCAGGACTGAAAATTTTCCAGAAAACGGATGTGTTAGTAATGATTTTCAGGAAAAATGGGTGGTTCCATTGCTGCTGGTGTGCAGTGTATAACACGTAGGATGACCCCTTTTATGTAGTGAGTACGTTCTCAGTGTATCTATCGATCCTGGAAATTACGGATTGAGATAGAAGGTGTTTCCATGCGAAGTGAAACACACTGTTTATGATCTCTGGTCCACTATAGCTCAAAGTGGAGTAATATAGATGAGGAGGAAATATTGATTTGTCGAAAATATAAACAGGATGTTCATAAAATCAGATGTGGAATCATCTGCGACTGAAAGTCATCTCCACAACTTGTGGAGATGACTTTGTGAATATATTTCCTCCTTACACTGTAGATAATTTACTATTATTATTCGACCTCAAACTAAAAAAAAACAGAGAAATGTCTAGCTCGAAACTATGAAAATCATGCAGTATGATGTATGATATATTTTCAAGATATAGGGTACCTATTGAAAAAGTTAAAAATATAAATTAAATTCAAGTGAAAATAATAACTTTGGAGAATAGATAGACTCATAATGATATCGTTAAGTAATCGCAGAGTGCCACCAATTAGAAATTATAAAAATGTTGAATGGGTTTTCTTGAAAAAGTCGCCCGATCATAATCCATAAAACTTGCCGTGTAATATATCATTGAAAATTCGATAAATATCACAAACTGAACGTTAATATAAAATACTCAATGGTATATGGCATGGTGCTAACATTTTGGAGGTCATAAGCACTTCTTTAGAACGTTAATTTGAATTGATTTCGAACTCTGCTTTGCGAGATCAAAAGGTTAACATTTTATTCATACTATTGTCCCCAAAGCGATGTCGCTGGTACTTATATGTTACTATGAAATGATGATGTATAAAGAGATGCTATATTGAATTCCAGGCGACTTATTGCAACTTCGTTGGTTGACTGGGTCAAAAACTGCATATTTTCTATAATAAATGCTATTCACACTTTATTCAATATATATAACAGGTAATTTTCCTAATTTCCGAAAACATGACTTTTGAAAATCAATTTTCAAATCGAAAAAACAAGATATTGGAAATTGTGAAGCAATCTAAAAATGGATGTGCAAATATATAATCAAAAGATCAACAACAAAGCTTTATTTAGGGAAGGTGTCAACAAATATCAACTTATTAGTGTATCAGAATGATATTATCTCAAAATTCAAAAACAAATCTCAGGTTGATGCTATCTACACATACTTTTCTAAGGCCTTTGTTAGAGTCAATCATGACATCCTAGCATCCAAGTTGATGGTATATGGTCTCAATGGACAGTTGCTCAATTGATTCGTTCGTTTCATAAGATCAGGAACACAATGTATGAAAGTGGCTAGATGTATTTTGTATGCTATGGAGAATGACATAACTCATCTAATCGGAAATTATCAATTTTTGATATTGAATGGAAATCTAAAGTAACCGTCCTGCGACGCCAACCTTCTTCAAGATGTTGATAACTTAGTTCACTGGTATCAACTCAATAAGATGGAATTAAATATCAAAACATGTTTTGTCTTTTTTCGAATGACAACTTTTCTTATGTAATCCTTGATGATGAATAATCACTACATTAATGAAATTACTGCGAAGGCCTCTAAAATGTTAGGTTTTACCTTGAGAATATGGAAAGAAAGACTTCAGTTATAACACACAATGAAAATACTTTATTTCTCGTCATTGCCAAGCCGAAACCTCCGAAGCTAATGAAGTAAAAATATACAGGGTGTTCCATTTGAAATGCCCAAGTTGGGATCGTTTCCGGTGAAACCGGAAGTGATCGGAGAATATGAGATATTGAAAAAAAATCCAATCCTTGAATCCACCACCCCTGCCAAGTTTGGATCTCATACCTGCGGAGCTCTGGAAACAATAACTTGTCTAAATAATACGTTGACCCCGGTGTTTGGAACACTTAGATGGGTTTTTTATCAATTTTAATAGTTGAGTATATGATAAAGATGCAGTGATCGACCACAGCACACAATGGGGTTGTTTACTCAACACTTCCTGCCCACTAATTTTTTTCGACCACTGATTATTCTTTATTGATGCTAATCAATATCAGGAGTGAGCATGAAAAAAAATGTGGTCTCACCCAAAATCTGCCACCCAGCTTCTTTGGCATCTGGTGCTCTTTATCCACTGCCCCATCCTCTATTCCATTTATAATATTTGAAATTTTTCTAGATTCCAATATTGGACACAATATACGACTGTTGACAGCAGTATTAATTTCCCACCAAGTCTGGTCTGAACCATGTGATGTAGAGATAAGTATAGCCTTAGCGATACCTGAAGCAGACATAGGAAAGAGAAAAGTTGTAGTTGATTCCACACCAACATTATTAGACTTGTGTAAACCTGTCAGGGTTAGTGTTGCCCCCAAGCCAATCAAAAAAACTTTGTAGAGGTTATTATTTAAGATATTCTAAAATGTATATAAGTATGAAACACTTTAATAAAAATTATAATTTTTGATAGCTTTTTTCTGTTTTTCTGGATAACCCAAATAAACAAATGTGCAATTACCATAATAGAAAACTCATCTGAAGATAATCTTTCAGTGACTCGGAGAAAATACTTTTTTGAAACATGAAAAATCTATTCAATTTCGGAACCACCCTGTACCATTCTTGTTGTACACCAGATTTGTAAAGCCTTATCATTTTCTAGTAGAGTTCTTTTCGATCAAAAGACCAGTCACCCTCTAACAGAGTTTTGTTTTATTGGTGATTGGAAGTGACAAATTTTTATATCCTATTTGAACATACAAAAAATACATTCTCTCTACTCGCAGAAGTTTTGAAAATGCCCTCTTTACCTAATAATCAGCTGATTCAAAGGGTGTGGATTATATCCCATGCCAAGCAGGTTACAAATAAATCAATTTCAGCCCAAGACCTGGAGAAAAGGGAAGACGTTTCGACAAAAGTTATATGATTTACTTCTGCAAAGGATTGACGCCAATTTTGTCAAAAAGCATTAGATAATTATATATATATATATATATATATATATATATATATATATATATATATATATATATATATATATTGTAATGATGGATTCTTTTTATTTATATTATGATAAATTTGTTTCAGTGATTTACTTTTTTATTCAATAATTTTAAGAATGAATACCTATCATAACAAATATGAAACTCCGGCTATGTTGTCTTCTCTTTTTCAACAATATTTTTACCTTATCCCAGCTTAGTCGGTACGCCTATGAAGAATGAGTCATCTCTAATAATATCAGCAGCAGGTTCAGTAGTGCCAACTTGGCGCAATGCTTGAAGTCAAATATGCTGTTTTGTGGGGAAAAATATGATTAGATGTTCAACAGATAAACAAAAATTGCAGAAAAATCGTCAAATAGTTGTTTTTATTGAAATTAATCTTTGAAATTGACCTACTCTGCGAAATCTAACTTATCGAAGAAAGAATGATGTGAAATGGTAAAATTTGCTTATGGATGATAAATTGTTGGTGAATAATTATTTAACTGTTGTGGGCAGTCTGTGAGCATAAAAAAATCCAATAAAAGTTCAAATGAGTGGGCACAAATGATCCAATAACCAATATAAATGTCTGGACCTGATATGTAGCACTTTATTTAGTTCTGCTTATGAAATACCTGCTATTCTTCCTTTTGGGTTGTTCTCCTGGCTGTTAGAAGTTTCTTGCTCTCTTGAAAGTACAGCTACACTGCAGAAAGCCCTCTTTTTCGTTCCTGGCAATGGCACGGACTCGACTTTTGTTATTTCAATAAGGTGAGTGATTTTTTCTTGTTTTTATATTTTCATTCGTATCTGAATCATTTGTAAAATGTTTAAGGATAGTTCTGCTCGTTTTCTCTTGTGTTTTTCTTATAATAATTTTCTCTAAATTCGTAACTGGCTTCGTTTTCTAACACCATTTTTTATCTCGTCAAGCTTGTTACCGTTCCTCTTGGCAACCCACACATTTTGTTTATTTTCACAAATTTTAAAATATATTGCCACTTTCTATATGATTATTAGTTATTCTAACTTATTCTAATGATTTTATTTAAAATTAAACCTTTATACTATGTACAAATTTGGATAAAATTCATATTTGTAATTTTTCTGTGTTCATAATTTTTATATTTCATTGTTTGCCTCGCATTGTTTTTGACATCTCGCTGTTGGGTTTCCTCCTGATATGATTTACCATACATGATGTTCCAACTTGTATACCATTTCATCTATTTGAGATACAATTATTTTTTTTATGAATTTAAATTTTCATATTATTTTTATTGTGTATTCAAAATGTATGTATTGCTGGTCACATACTTTTGACAATAGAGATACTTCAGGACTGACATTTTGATACAAATGCGTTGACTAGAGCATGTTATAAGATTCTAGAATAGTAAAAAGCATAGCAAAATTGTAAAACAAACATAGCATGAACCACGATAACTTAAATATCTATTAATAATAATGAATTATCATTTTAATTATTTTATATCGTCCTAAAAGTAGTAGGCGACACAGAACCTTTGGAGAGATCAGCAGGGAAACAGGAATGAATCCGAAGAACCTTATCAACAGGCTTCTAAACCTAATTAAAGGCACAAACCTGTTTGAATGAGGAACCACTGACGACAGAGTGATACAATAGACCCCAGCTGGTCGCAGTGTCAAGGGAAGCTAAGTGCCAACCCTGTCTTTGGCTCGTCAGCTTTCAACCAACCAACCAACCAATTATTTTATAAAAATTTCCTAACATAACAATATATATATATATATATATATATATATATATATATATATATTTATCCATCCCACATACAATATTACGTCCATACGTGGGTTTCCGACCATACACTACATCGTCCTGAATGATACAACGTCCGTATACCGGACGCAGTATTGTTTTCCAACAATAATTCCATTATTTTGAACGAACCATCGAATTATATATTCGCAAATTGTACTCCGCTTCCAGAGCTCCCATGGCATATGAGAACAGAAAACATTCATTATCAAATGCGAGAGTTATGTACACCAGAAAAACATAAGGAAGGACGTACTATTATACGGTCTTTGAAAGTTCGAGTATACATTTAGTTCAGACAATTTCTGTTTGGGGGGCGCTTTAAATCGTACACCAGAAAAACTTTTTGAATATATCCTTTACCTGTAGCATGATATCGTCCTAAGTCTGTCAACCATGTACAAAAATACATTTTGGTCAGTGCGAAGTTCTGGTGCACTTTTATTTTGTGAGTAAGTAAACTTCTTTGAATTTTTTTTACCTGACTTTCATATGTTTTTACAGAAATTCAAGATTTATGAGGAGGAAAACATATCATATATGAATGCAATAGTAAATTACATCAATTTCCCCCATTTGTTCGCCAGAAATAACTTTTATAAGTTTTTGAGAATTGCAAGTGTTTTTATTAATTTTCAAGAAATTGAGTTATTCAGAACCTTTACATATGTGTGAAAATTCACAAATTGCTTTTCGATAGTTTGGTTGACTGATTGCAGCATTGTGAGGTGGTAACTCTAACTTTTTATGTAGACTGCAGACTTTTCCAAAGTGTTTATATTCAAGGCCGGGCATGCTCCAAAAGTGAACTGGACAGACGCTTTTCTTTTCACGCCTCAGACGGTAGTTTTGGGATAGCATTATTCTCCTGTGGGCAACTCCGATGCAGATCCATCATTTAGCCCAATACAATAGACAAGTTATTAAGTTGATATTTTAATTTATCCCGTATCATTCGCATTCATTTGGATCCTACTCATCTCAGAAAAAGTACATTTTTCCTTCTATTATTTCGTCATCATTTATTTTCAAGTAAAAAAAAACAATCGTTCTCGATCTTTGCTCTCAAATTCTTCCAAATCACAACCAATGAGTTTTTGAATATTTCGTCCAACCCTAGCAAACACAATGAAAAACTACCTTCTACCCACGAGAATCCAATATCAAGGAATCAAAACGAAACCCTACCTTCTACACCCAGAAGCAATGGAAGACTGAATGATGAAATTAACAGTCGCTCTTCCACTCCAGAGATAACAATCCGAACGAGAATATATCTGCTTACGGGAATATAACTGAATATTGTAGAATATGAAAGTGGAAATATTGTGTCCGAAATATATAATGAAAAAGGGGGAATTTTGTGGCATAGAGGACAAATTATTAAATTAAAGAAGAAAAAAAGCATCCTCAAGTGGGAGTCGAACCCACGACTTTATGATTTCAAGCCATACGCTCTACCATCTGAGCTATTCGAGGACATAGGATGCTTTTTTTTTCTTTAATTTAATAATTTGTCCTCTATGCCACAAAATTCCCCCTTTTTCGTTATATATTTCGGACACAATATTTTCACTTTCACCTTATAAGGGTAAATCTTATCAGTGGTTAGAGATCATCTGCTAAGATCAGCTACTGAAATTTTCGAATGACGATGAAGTTGAGTGACAGGTAATGGATCTCGACGGCCAGTTTGATTTTCGATTCAGTTCTCACATGAATATTAAATTATGGAAGAAAAGATTCACGAGTGTTTGTCGATTCCTATGTCCTCGAATAGCTGAGATGGTAGAGCGTATGGCTAGAAATCATAAGGTCGTGAGTTCGACCCCCACTTCGGGATCCTTTTTTTTTCTTTAATTTAATAATTTGTCCTCTATGCCACAAAATTCCCCCTTTTTCATTATATATTTCGGACACAATATTTCCACTTTCACCTTATATATTTGGCTAAATCTTATCAGTGGTTAGGGATCATCTGCTGAGATCTGCTACTGAAATTTTCGAAGGACGATGAAGTTGAGTGACAGGTGATGGATTTCGACGGCCAGTGATAAGTACGTTTGATTTTCGATCCATTTCTCACATGAATATTAAATTATGGAAGAAAAGGGTTCACGAGTGTGTGTGGATTCCTTTGTCCCGAATAGCTCAGATGGTAGAGCGTATGGCTAGAAATCATAAGGTCGTGGGTTCGACTCCTACTTGAGGATGCTTTTTTTTCTTTAAATTAATAATTTGTCCTCTATGCCACAAAATTCCCCCTTTTCCATTATATATTGGGACAAAATATTTCCACTTTCACCTTATATATTTGGCTAAATCTTATCAGTGGTTAGATATCATCTGCTTAGATCTGCTACTGAAATTTTCGAATGTCGATGAGGTTGAGTGACAGGTAATGGATCTCGACGGCCAGTGATAATAATAATAATAATAATAATAATATTTCTTTATTGCTGAATTAACCTTATACATACATGTATACATAAAGCTAAAAAAGCAATGACGTCAAAAGTATAGCACATTTCAGAAGATATGGTTCATATAGTCATCTATATTGTACGGTTCTAGATCTAAGAGCAATTTTTTAATTTTTGTTTTGAACAGATTCTGGTTTTCTATTGATTTAATAGTATTCGGTAGCTTATTAAATATTCTTATACACATATAAGATGGATTTTTTTCAGTCAAACAAAGTCGATGTTTAGGGTAGTTTATGTTAATGGATCTGGTTTCATATCTGGTGTTTAATTCTTTGATCATTCCAAATTTGCTCTTGTTTCTTTGTAAGAACATCAGGCACTCGTATAGATAAAGAGCATATACAGTTGAGCCTATTCCCCAAGTCCTCTGCATGACTGTCTAAAATCCCTCTTATATATGATTCGGATACCTTTTTTGGATAATAAAAATGTTCTCTACAGTTGAGCCTATTCCCCAAAATATTAGTCCATATCGCATGACAGATTCAAAATTGGCATGGTATAGCGTTCTTAATGTTGGTTCATTTAAGTATTTTGCAGTTATTCTAATTGCATAGCAAACCTTATTTAGCTTACTAGCAACATATTCTATATGTTGTTTCCAGTCCAGAAAGCGGTCTAGTATGATGCCTAACAACTTAGTATGATGATTTACTTCCAAGTTTTGTTCTTCCAATTTAATAAATTCTGGTTTGTTTTTCCTACTGTGACTTGTACTAAAATCACCATGTTTGTTTTATCCTCATTTAGAATGAGTTTATTTTGTTGAAACCAGTTTTTTGCCTTTGTGTAGGTGTTTGTTGCTTCAATTGAGAGATTTTGTTCATCTTCCGCTCCCACAGCCAAATTTGTATCATCCGCAAATATGGTTATGTTCCCATTTCCATTTAAATTTTCTGTTATATAACACAAATCATTTATAAAAATTAGGAATAGAATTGGTCCTGCAATACTTCCTTGAGGTACTCCTGTATTATTATATAATATGTCTGATTTTTCAATGATTCCTTCCCTGGTTATTTTAATACGCTGTGTCCTATTTGAAAGATATGATTTAAACCACTCACCAGCATTTCCTCGATACACCATATATTTCCATTTTTTTTAATAAAATGTTCCTATCCAGGCAGTCATATGCTTTTGACAAATCAAAAAACATACCTAATGCTAGTTTATCGTCTTCTATAAAGTTTAAAAGTTCTTTGGTGAATTGGCAGATGGCGGTTAGTGTAGATCTCCCTTTCAAATAAGCGTGTTGGGAATGGTTCAGTATTTCACATTCATTCATGAACAATATCAACCTTGAGCACATTGCAAGTTCAAAAATTTTTGAAAAACTGGGTAGAAGACTAATTGGTCGATAATTTTCCATTAACTCTTCATTTCCCTTTTTAAAAAGGGGTTTGATTACAGCTAGTTTCAGTTGATCAGGAAATATTCCATGTTTGAAAGAATTGTTTATTATATAAGATATCACATTGCTGATTGATGGTATGCATAGTTTGACTATATTTGTCGGGATCTCATCATCACCACTACTATATTTATTTTTCAATGTTTTTGATATTTCTATTATTTCTTGCGGATTTGTGGGTTTCAGGAATAGAGATCTATTATTATAATGTATATAACTATGATCTGAAGTTGCCTCTGGGAGATGCTTCACCATATTAGGGATAATTTTAGTTAGGAACTCGTTGAAGTCATTTGCCGTGTTTTTTCCACCTTTGATTTGACATTCCTCATTTATTTTTAGATTTCCATTAATTTCTTTACAAATCGTCCACATAGTTTTGTTTTTATTATCCGAGTTATTAATTCTTTTTTCTAAGTTTTGTGTTCTTTTTTTTATAAGAAGTTTATCATATTCCTTTTTGGTTTGTTTATATTCATTACTAATATTTGGATATGTTCTACTTAAAACGAGCAATGTGTCAAGTTTGTTTTTAACTCTATAACATCTGCATCTTTTTGTACAAACCGTTTGTTCCTGGTCGACATAATTTTTACAGGAAAGGACTCATTGAAAATATGTAGAAAATTATTTATAAACTGTGTCCATTGACTATTTACATCTTTTACATCTATTTCATATACTAATTGCCAATTTTGTTCACTCAATCTTTGCAAAAAAAATTTGTTTGAGCTTTCAGTAAAAAATCTACATGCTGTTGGTGGTTGTTTGGATTCTTGAATCTCAAAATTGATCTTCTGTGCTGAGTGATCTGAAATGTGGTATTCAATTGTCTGACTTTGTGACAATTCAAAATTTGAAAAAATATTATCTAAACAACTTTTGCTGTGCGCTGTGATCCTAGTAGATTCCTTTATTGCAGGTGTCATAAGTACGTTTGGATTTTCGATTCATTTCTCACATGAAAATTAAATTATGGAAGAAAAGGGTTCACGAGTGTGTGTCGATTCCTATGTCCTCGAATAGCTCAGATGGTAGAGCGTATGGCTAGAAATCATAAGGTCGTGGGTTCGACTCCCACTTGAGGATGCTTTTTTTTTCTATAATTTAATAATTTGTCCTCTATGCCACAAAAATTCCCCCTTTTTCATTGTGGAATATTTTTTTTTGGATTACCTCATAAGGTTTCATCAATAAAAAAGATAATATTACTCACTGTAGTGTGACTGAGGTTAGAAAAACAAAAATGAAAAAAAAAATTGAAAGAGGAATGAAAAGGACATTGGTGGAATGGACAGCAGATCAGAAAAAAATGGTTACAGCATATTTTCGAAAACATATAGAAATAAAATATTTCCCTCGAAGAGATATGAATGTGAAGAATACTCAAAATTATTAGAAAACAAAGACTGATCGAAGATAAAGGTATTTGTACAAAATACATATTCTGCAAAAATGTAAATATATTCTGAAACTGACTAATATGGAGATTTTATTTCTTATTTTTCAGATGACTATCTGAAACAAGCTTATTTTGTTGTATTTTGAAGATTCCAGAGAACTTGTTTCTGTTTTACTTTTTGAAAAAGCAGCACTAAATGCTCTAAAGTCACACACTTGTGAGTCAAGAGTGACTTGGGACTTCAAACTCTCCCTAAGACAACTGGCTACGCTACGAATAATCAAGTTACTCTGATGTGGGTGCAAAGAAATCAAAGGCAATGCGGAAGCGAACAGCCTTGGAAGGGGCAAATACCCGATTTTCTGGCCCAGAACCCTTCTGTGATATTTGCAAACCCACTTGAATAAGGTTCCAGGGCAAAGACAAGCGGAAAAGCTTTTGAGCTCATCGCCAAAGAAAGCTGAACAGTTTCTCGAGTTGGACAAGCAAGACTTGAAACTGGTACTGCTCACCGGATATTGTCCTCTGAGGTATCACCTCAAAAAAATGAAAAGATCAGACAGTAAACTGTTCCGTTACTGAGAGAATTTCTCTGAAACTGCAGAACTCTTCCTTTTCGACTACCAAGTGCTGTTTTGCAAAAGACTTGAGTTCCTCGGAGGAGTTTTACAATGCCCTCATCCACCAGGAACTTAGCTCCCAGGAAACTGATACGCTTTGCAGGGAGTCTCGGAATCCCGGGTCTTGAATAGGTGAAGGGTAATGTACAAAAGACCTCACAGGTCGAGGTACGGAGGGGCTGAAGAGCCCCTATGATCTATTCTTTTGAAATGTATTGACTTACGAATCTTTCGGCAATTATTAATTCATTTTTATATACAGCGTACTATTTCTGTAAGCTCAATCAGTTTTTTTTCCCAAATCTTGTCTGTATTCATTGTCACGAATACACTACTTCCACAGCAACAATATGTACAACAGCAAGCTGGTGAGTACCTCACCCTACCCCACACTATGTGAATCCGGATACGCTGGATCAACGCGCTAGGTTATCCTGCTACCGAATCATTTCAGCCACGGTGGGTCCGCCTGATGAGGCTACTGGCTCTGGGATGTCAGTACCCGAGCGATTAAATGCGCCGCTTCCCGCCAAGTCAGTAAGGAATACAATCATCAGTGCCCATAGACTTCCCCGTCTCTACCGAATACGGTATGTTTTTTATTGGTCAACTATCTATCACCCTGCCCCCCAGAGTCCAACACCTTGTGGCGAGGCAATGGCAAGCCTATGGGGAGGTCCTCTTCCCCTGGATACCCATGTCAACAGGAGAATTCAAATATCAGCAAGATTTCTCTCGCATCAACCATATCCGCCGTTCACTTCCTTTCAAAAGCTACTAGGTATGCTACCATGTTAACTGAGAGGGGACATGGACTTTACCCAGCTATGTCTGGGATCGTCACAAGTATTACCCCCTGTCGGCCTAGACACATGGAGGTGATTAGGCCTCACACTTCTTCCTCAATTGATTTTATGGAAAATTAAATAGATAAATTTTGATTAGCAAGGGATTAATTTTCCGAAGAGAAGCACGTCATATTAACTATAGTTTGATTCTCTCAATTAGTATTACCATAACAGGTAAGTGATGAAATGAGGAAAATTTGTGTTGTGGTTATGTACCTGAAAGAGCACAAAAAAAAACAAATATATAATGACAACATAAACGATTCCAAAACCCAGTTCTCTGTAAATTTTATGAAACGTTGGATAATTATATCATTTTCTACATTTTTCTAATATTCAATAGTTTTCGAGTAGTAAATTTCAAATAATTCAAAGAACTCTGGAAATTTCATAGTCTGTTGGGATCGGGGATCTGTATTTGTGTTGTATCTGTCATATTTTTGTTGCTGTAATGAAACAACATATTTTATTATCATATCATCCATGACTGGTCCCCAGCAATTATGATATTTTTTATGTGTAGTTATACATGTAATAGAAGTGAATGAAGACATCACCTAATGAGCTAATCATTTGGAGACATCAGAAAATGCTTAATTTAGGGAACAAAACTGATTAATTACAATAATAGGATTAATCAAATGATTTCATTCATATAACCATAATTTATTAATATTAGGATTATTTACTATTATACTAATTATATATCAAGGATGACGAGATATTGTTCGAGAAAGAACATGTCAGAGTTCACATACTATAAAAGTAACTTTAGGATTACGATGAGGAATCATTTTATATTACTTCAGAAGTATTTTTTTTTTATTTCCTTTCTTTGAGGACTTTTCCATAATTCATTACAGAAATAAAATAATTAATAAAAAACCTTTTTGAAGACAAGCTTTTATTCAAATGCACCAAAAAGTAAAAAATAATTGCTTTGGATGTGTGACGTAGGTTATTCCGTGACTTAAAGATTCAAGTCAATACGTACGCCTTATGCATTTTTGTTAAAGCATCGTTATTATGACGCCTTTTTTTCCTGTGAGTTCTGAGCTATCTAGTCCTTCAATTTGAAGACTATCTAGAGATTAACTCATTCGCCATCTTGGAGATGCCATCTTCAATTTATGAATTTCAACTAAAAATAAATAATCTTCGACTTAATTCGTAATCTCCGACCCCAAAAAGCCCGACGTACCAATTTTGAATCGAATCGGGCCGACATCCAGTCGTGCCGACATACCAATTTTTAATCGAATCGGGCCATAATCACAAAATTCGCCCGCCATCTCGAGTTTGTCGATCAAAAATCCTCAATCTCTGACCCCGAAAACCCCCACATACCAATTGTGAATAGAATTGGACCAGAAACACAGAGATTATCGGCCATCTTGGAGCCGCCATTTTGATTTTATCAATTTTGAAGAAATATTCCTAATCTTCGACCATGAAAACTCCCACATACCAATTTGAATCGAATTGGACCATTTCGTCAGCCATCTTGAAGCGCCATTTTGTTTTTTCCTCTAACAGTAATTCCATGAGCTGCCATTTCAATTTCATGAATTTTGACAAACAATTCATAATATTTGACTCCGAAAACCACCACACACAAATATTGAATAGAATCGGACCATAATCACAAAACTCTTTCACCATTTTGGAGCCGCCATCTTGAATTCATAAATTTCGACAAAAAATTCATAATCTCCAACCCCGGAAACCAATTTTTGAATCGAATCGAACCATAATCACAAAACTTGTCCGCCATCTTGAATTTTTTCACATTCTCCGTTCCTGAAAACCCCCACATACCAATTTTGAATCGAATCGTACCATAATCACAAAACTTGTCCGTCATCTTGGAGCCGTCATTTTGTTTTTTTTTTCAACGAAAATTTCATAATGCATTGTCACCGGAATTATGATCACCTGCCGAATTTCAGCTCAATCGGATGTCGGCAAGTGTTCCAAAAATGGATTACAAATTTTGAACCGGAAAGAATGACAGCATATGAACGAAACGAGTTAAATAAAAATGTGTAATAAAACATGGCAACAGCGCTGGATGCCGTATCGTGCTGAGTATGAAAGATATTATGCAAATTGGACGCAGTATCATACTAAATATGAAAACAAATTATTCACCGGACGTGATAATGATATGATGGTGAAAGGACGCAATATTATATAAGAATACATTTTTTTATTTTTGAAGTTTTTGATAATCTGAAACCAGCTTTGAGTAGGATTTTTTGTGTAGAACCAGTATACTCTATCAGAATTGACCTAGATAGCGTATTTCTGGTGGACGCAGTAACGTACGCTTCCTGAAAGGACGCAGTATTGTAGGCAAGATGTATATATATATTACAAGGTCATCAGCATATACTCTTCTTTCAAGGACATTAAGTGGGTTGTCCATCAGGAGGGACCACAGAAAGGGGGATAGCACCCCGCCTTGTGGGAAACCCCTGTAGACCTTGAACCTAATGGTCTCGTTTTGTAGAGATGTAGTAGCTGTTCTGTTTATGAGCATGGCGTAGATCCAGCCGGTGATGGTTGATTCTATGCCGTTTTCAGGCAAAACTAATGCAATAGAATTTGGCAGAACATTATCAAATGCTCCTTCGATATCACCGCAACCTCTTTGTTGTTCAGGGATTGGGTTATTTTCCCAACGAGGTTATGTTATGCTAAATCTGTTGATTTGGTAGGCGTACTGGTGGCTGTTCTGGGGGGACATGTAAAGAGTCACCAGCCTGATATGTCCGTCCAGCACCCTGGAAAGATGTTAGGCTAATTGGGCTGACGGACTTGGGATGTGGGTCTGTGTGGCACACTTTTGGTATATGTATACCACCATTGCTGCCAGCCAACTGGGTGGTATATGGTTTCACGCCAGACTAGCTCTATAGAGTTTAGTGAGGATGGGTGAAAGTAATTTCAGACCGTTTTGGAGCAGAGCTGGAAAGATACCGTCCTCTTCGGGAGATTTGAATGGTTGAAATGATTTGATTGCTCATGCAACAGCCGGTGCTGTGATAACTTTCTTAGCGACCTGCCAGTGATTTGTGCAGATTCGTTTCGCGGGTTCTATAATATATGTATTCCCGTGGTGCATGAGAGGGGCTTCCTTCCAGCGCTCTCTTTGTTTTCGTTTGACCCAGTCCCGTATGCAGCCTTGGATGGCCAATTTTGTCACTCCGATTGCAGGTTCTGTGCCAATATATGGAGTTGATGAGCCCGCCCTAGCTAGTTCATCAGCTTTGTTATTGCCCTCGATGCCACAGTGTCCTGGAACCTCCATCAAAGTTATTTTGTTGTGTCTGCGAGGGCACTGAGTTATTTCGGCATTCCTATACCAGTCTTCATGTCACTTTTGGGTTCGTGAGAGCCTTCAGTGATGCCTGGCTTCCCTCATGTTGTTTTCTCTCACGCATGGCAAGATTGCGTGAAGTGCTGATTTGGGAGTTTCTTCCCATTACTGTATATACCGGCACCAGTTCCTTCCTTGGTCTTGGATCTGTCTGTGTACCAGATCCTCTCTCCAGGTTTGCTCTTGGTGGTGTCGTCTGTCCATTCGGTTCTGTCTTGTATGATCACCTCGAAGTTCGTGTAAAAAAATTATCTAGGAGTTGTGTGGTCCGTTGGTTTCATTTCGAAAATGTTGCCTCCCACTATTTCCTTTATCTTGTGATCCGATCTGTTACTCTTATTCTGTAGCCTTGGAATGGGACTTATTCTTGCCTCACCCACGATTGTTATGTCAATCGGTGGAAAGTCCAGTAGTGCTTCCATGGCTGCTGTTGGTGTTGTTTTCATAGCCTCCGTTATGCTGAGGCAGGCAAGTCTTTGTACCTTGCTCATTTCAGCAGCGGCTATTTTTTGGGTTATCTTTGTCCACCATGTCAAATATGCATAGGTGATCATGGGTTTCACCACAGTATTGGATGTCCAATAGACCATTTTGGGACTTAGCCCCCATGTTTTTCCGTGTGCTCGTCTGGCTACCATTAGTGTCACCTCAGCTTTCTTCTTTACTTTTGCCAGTTGTTGGTTCCATGTTAATTTCGAGTCTGAGACTTTCCCGGGATATTTAACTTCCCCCGACAGCTGGATGTTGGTCCTTTGGAGAGTTAGAGGTCCCAGGCCCTCTAGTTTCCTTCTTCGGGTAAAAGCTACTATGGTTCATTTAGAGGGGCTGATATTTAAACTCTCTTCATTTATCCATGTACTGACCAGATTTAGGGCCGGTTTCATCCTCTCCCATGCATATTTTGTGCGCTAGAAGGTCAATTCCTTCCTGCAGCATAATTGGATCAATGCCGTCCGATCCCGACGATTTATACGGTTGGAACGAGTTGATTGCCCATTTCGTTTTTTCCACGTCTATCACCTATTTTGAGATCTGCCATTTGTCCCGGGAGGCCCTTGAGAGTCCCAGTTCTGAGTGTCCTCAGGTCTCAGATAATACATTTGTGTTCATTGATCCTGTACAGTTCTTGCAAGGTATCTTTCCCATTCTGCGACTTTGTCCTAATGGTTTCGATCATCTGTGGGGTTTTGCTCCCTCGTGAATGCCTTCCACTTCCTCACAATACCTCCTCCACGATTCTCTTTTGGATTGCCTCAGTGCTTTGTTGTACTCGGTGAGGGAGTTCTTATATTCCCTCCATTCACCTGATACTTTGGATTTGTTGAAGAGTTTCCTGACCACTTTCCTTTTCTAAGCAAGTTACAATTGGACAGTGTCGTTAAATTCTGAGGTGATAGCGTCCTGTAGTTGTCCCGCAACCAGCTCAAGGACATTTGTGCTCAATACTGTTGTTTCTATCCCCTTCAGCCTATTCTCTAGGTCTGCCCTATAGTCATCCCAATTGGTTCTGCGGGGATTGCGATATGTTTCGGTCTTACTACCCCATCAGACACGTGCCACTTTTTAACAAAGGTGCTTATTATACCTATATACCTGGTTCCCATTGTTATGTCAATTACCTCTTTCCTATTAGAAGTTATGAAAGTAGGTAGCTGGGGAAGAGTGGTCGATCACAACAGAGCCCCGCCTTACCGTGACAAGGCTTCTTACGGCGAGAGGGCGCCCGGTTTTTCGAAGGTTCCGTTGGTGACACTGATAGGCTCAGTGCCATCCATCCCCTCGGCACGGAAACACCTTGGGATTAAGCCATCGTTAGGATGAAGTTCGGTTAGAAAATAGCAAAGCCACTCGTGATTCTGCTATTTTCCTATCCAGCAGTGCTACGTGGAAGCAAACACCCGATAGCCGAGTTCAATTACCACTCCACAGCCCAAGCCTACATACATGCAAAAGACAACAACCAGGCAGTGAAGCGATCGTCAAAAACAGCCAACCCAGGTCCGGTCAAGTCTTGCTCGACATTTGATTTTTCGTTGTTGACTACTAGTTATTGTGGTAATTTTGAGGCATATACGGCTTATAAAATATTGAGTACCAGATATCAATGCGGAATGATAATTATTTGAAAAAATATCATAATGAAGCAAGATGCTTGATCAAATTCGAATTGGCTACTGTTAGGATTTTTGTGAATGATTATCAATCAGACTACTGGCCTAGTTACCCTATCTCTAATTTCGTGGTCGAATTTTGATAGAATAATTTTTATCAATTTCGATGTTATATTGTTCCTAATCGAGAGTGGGTAAATAGTTTCTCATATGCTTTTCTCCAGGGCCTCTTCCAAAATTTAATCAAATACCAAGTGTTCCTTAAAGAATTCTTTGTCATGACACCCTTTTTGTTAAGTACTCTGTAGACTTCAAGAAAATTTTAATTTGTATATCTATTGGAATGGGCATATTTCCGAAAAATTGTAATTTTTTGGCATCCAGACACCATAAATGTGGTATGTGGTGCCCACCCTGAATATATAGGCTGTAAAGCGAATCATTGGGCATTAACAGTGCTAGTTTGAAGGCTGGGGTGCCGAACTGAGATCAATGTCATTTGTTGATTTTGAATTCCCAAAATATTGATTTTTTTATTATTTCATTCTGACTAGTACATATGGCAATACAGAGCTATCATAATATATAGGCCTTACGTTATCACTATTGTGTAGGTACCTATATAGATCACAGAACACGCTAACTACACAGAAGAGCTACTGCAGCTTCCTTCCAGAACAAAATGTCTATGACAGTTGTTTGGTGTATCTCTAATCAACCTCCAATATTTTGTGTGGTGTGTTAACTTCTGGTGTTTGTAAAACAAAGTGTGTTGTCTCATCAAGTTCTATTGATTTTTTCTACTTTATTGTTATAAACCATTAATAATATTTTTTCTTATCAGTTTTTGATAACTAATGATTTGGAAATTTGAAATGTATTTTTCTTTATACCTCGGTCGGATGTACGTATTTTCTCCATCACGGGTGCAAAATATACCTCAGGCCGCCACTGATTATGGAAGACTACAACCCTCCATAATCGATATCATTGTACGTGAATTGTTTATACAACAGTATTCAAAGTAAAAATATGAACAGATATAAAGATGGCGTGAAATCATTGAAATAGTATATTGTGCACGCGAAGTCTCTCTCGGTTTATGGTCCTGTTGGCGCATTTGACCAAATGCGCGAAGTCAAAGTTTCTACACGAGTGAGGAGCAGAGGCGTACCGAACGAGTGTATAATGTTGACTTGATTTACACTATTATTTTTCAACTAATCTAAATTAAAATAGGACATTCTGCTGAAATATAAACAAAGGATTTCATTTTATTTTTAAGCGAGTATCACAAAACGTGAAGTTTTACCGATTTAATGGCGCCCCTAAAGTATAACTTTTTTGGACGCATTTACTTCACGACCGCTATTACTTCACGGCTTTTGGAGACAAATTCATTATGAAGGTAGCCTACTAGATACACTTGATTTACTTGTGTTTGAGTTATTTACCCATCGAACAAAAGCAGAGGTTCCTTTCCTAGGCAGTTTATTTACAAGCTTTCCGTTTCTGTCAGTAATATAATATTTAAAATGAATAATTATTACATTATAAAAACACTAAGAAAGCCAAATGAGTGACAGTGATAGTGATAATCCAACTGAAATTTATGAAGCCGCTAATAGAGCAACTTTAAATTTATTACCAGAAAAATCCCGGCAAATTTACATACATAATATTAAAAATTTAAGAGAAGTATTCTGGCATTTTTTCTGGAAAAAGTTTTGAAATCATCAATGTTATGGTCCATATACTCGATGTCAAAATCTGCAATTATGGTCAAAAATAACATTGATATCAACAAGTTTTCCAGACTGAATGCTTATAAGTAGGAGATTTAAGCCGGTTCTGGCTCTCCCCCCACCACTATGACGTCACATGTGACCTTGAATGGTTGCAGGTATGCAATGTGTGTGTGTTTGACCTTGAGATTTGACTTTGAGATTTGTCATTGAGTTTTGACATTGGGTTTGGTCGACTTTGAGATTCGACTACAGTTTTGACCTTGAGTTTGACCTTGAGATTCATAACATTAAGTTTTGACTTTGAGATTTGACCTTGAGTTTTGATGTTGGGATTGTTTCGGCAACCTGAAGATTTGATCTTAATTTTTTTGTTTGACCTTGACTAAAGTTGTGGTGTAGGCATACATATTCTGTGTAGTCATGACCTTCATGAATCCTTAAACTCTCCAAGCGAGGAGGGCGTTTGTCCTGTGAGAGAGCTAAGAGTGAACTGCGAGAATTGATGAGTGCGCTGAATATCAAGAGAATCTCCTCAAAATCCATACAGATTGCGCATCGCATCGGACTTGTTGTGGGGTGGGGATATTTCATTGAAATATTCCAGGAGAAGAGTATTTCGAATCAGTGTCTCCTCCAGCAAGCTATTGAAAACAAGTTGGTGAAATGTATTCGTGTGATTGTGGTAAAGATTTCACTCGTAGTGATAATCTACGTCGGCATCAACGGGAAACTTGCCAGGGAGGTCCTTCAGTGAAACGAGTTAAATTGAACAATGGCGATGACTCACCACCTGAACCACTCTATACATGTAATTGTTGTAAAGTGATAATCCCATATGGTCAAGTCAATTCTCACAATAGAACACTCGCACATAGGACGAATTCATGTGTTCACTTGGGTGGTGGTGTATACCTCATTAAAAATGCATTCAAATGTCGCATTTCTAGCTACAGAGTATCTAGTGAGAATATGTATACTGAGTACACACCTTTTTTCAATGAAAACATCAAACTGCACAACTCCATCAAGGTCAACATGGAAGTGTTTGGAAGTTATATCATTCAAACTCAGGAATTGACAGACATAAAATCGTTCAATTCTCCCAATCGTATAACAGATCGATCAACTGATTTGAATGGATTATTCGATGCGTTTCGTGACATTATAATTGCACAAAGTACGGAGTTTGAGGTGCGTGATTCAGGTTTGTAGTAATAATTGTTGCAAATGATGGAAGGTTTAATGAAAGTAATTTTTTCAGGAAGGAGTTGCAAGAAAATTATGTTCCTTGAGGTGAACATAAACAAATACAGTCCACTAGGCGGATCATCATACATGAAACTTCCCGAATTCATTGAGAGAAGAAAAGGTGTTGTCAATATAAAAAATGAAGACCAATGTTGCTTTGCATGGGCCGTGACATCTGCATTATTCCCACATAATAATGTACGGAGGTGTCATCCATCCACATTATGAGACTGTCTTGAATGTAACAGGTATGG